>OZ014482.1:22396407-22685761 GCA_963965965.1 Trididemnum nubilum | reverse complement strand
CTAGAATAACCTCCACATCATCAACCTTACTCGATCATATTACTACTAATATCACTCAAAATACCTTGCTTCCTGGCATACTAAGATCAGATCTTTCCGATCATTTCCCCACTTTTTGCTTCATTCTCTTAGATTCGAAACCATTCAAAATTACTGTGAACAAAAAATTCGATCCTTGTACAAATTCAAACCAGAAGATTATGTTCAAGAGCTTGCCTAGAAGTTGGATCAGTTTTTTTCCCATTTACCCGAGGTTTCGTCAACTAATTTTGATGCTATATTTGAAGAATTTTACCTTATCATTTAAACAATAACAAATACACATGCCCCACTGAAATTACTTTCTCGCAAACAAAAAAGACTAAATTCGAAACCATGGATCACCAAGGGAATTCTAATTTCAATTAAGTGCAAAAAGAAGTTGTACTGGTCAGATTATGTCAATGGGAATGAAGTTGCTAAATCATTATACAAAATTTATGCAAATAAGCTAAAGCAAATCATCCGTTTGGCAAAAAAGTTATACTTTGACAACCAGCTGCGATCCCATCAACGCGACTCTCACAAAACTTGGGAAATTTTGCGAGAATTACTTTAAAAAAAAGTCAATCAACAGTATTCCTCATGAAATTTACAATTCTAATGGCATTTTAACCAGTAATCAGGAGGAAATTACTAGTCAATTTAATCTGTATTTTGCAACAATTGGAAAAAAACTCTCAAATGACGTTTCCTGCAATCTCTCTCACAACTTTTCTTCGTATCTACAAAACCCAGTTCCTTCATCAATGTTTCTTTCGTCAACAACTCCCCACGAAATTGATAATCTTATTCTAAGCTTGAAACTTAAAAGAATGAATGATGAAGATGATATTCCACTTTTTTTCTTTAGAATAGCCAAGAATATCCTTTCTTTTCCACTAGCTTTTATGATAAACCATAGCTTTTCTCTAGGAATTTTTCCAAAAATTCTGAAAACTGCAAAAGTTTTACCTATTTTTAAGAAAGGTAATGCAAAAAATATCTCGAATTATCGCCCAATCTCCTTACTTCCTTCTATTTCAAAAATTTACGAACGTGCAATTTATAATCGAACTATTTTATTTTTTGATCGCAATAATATCCTTGCTCCCAATCAATTCGGTTTTAGGAAAAGTTATTCCACAAATCACGCCATCCTTAATCTAATTACAAAATGTTATGAAAATATTCAAATTAAACTTTTTTCTAACTTGATATTGTTAGATGTAAAAAAAGCTTTTGATTCCGTCTCGCATGATATTCTTGTAGCTAAACTTCACCATTACGGTATAAGAGGAATCGCTAATGATTTGTTTGCCTCGTATCTTGCTAATCGGCAACAATACACAATTATAAATAATTGCTCTTCTAATTTGGAAAGGGTTATTTTTTGGGTTCCTCAAGGATCAATATTAGGCCCTTTACTATTCTCTATTTACGTCAAAGATCTCTGCTTTCTTTTTAACTCTACTCCGCAGCTCTATGCTGACGATACGGCAATACTTTTACAGCACAAGAATATTATAGACTTGGAACAAAATACCAACTCAATGCTAGAATCAATATTTAATTGGATGAATGCAAATTTACTAACTGTTAATCCTGATAAGTCAACTTCAATCCCTATATCGCACAACTCGAAAAAAAAGAATTTTAGTATAAATGTTACCTATAACAACGTACCTATAGAAAATGTTTCGAGCTCTAAACATCTCGGATTAATACTCGACCAAAACTTAACATTTGCAGAACAGATTAAAATGATTGAAACAAAAGCATCTCGCACAATTGGAATAATTTCCAAAATCAAACCATTTCTTCCTGCAAAGACCTTAATTTCTCTTTATTACTCACTTTTGCACCCCCACCTCCTTTATGGAATAGTGATCTGGACATCCACATTCGACACATACAAACAAAGATTGCGTGCTCTTCAAAACAGAGCCATCCGAATAATCACCAACGCAAGATATACAGATTCCTCGAATCCTTTGTATTTTAAACTTAGTATTTTGAAACTAGATGACTTATTTAACCACGAATGTGCAAAACTGATGCATCTAAGTAATAATGGACGCTTGCCTCTTCATCTAAATCAGCAACTGAATTTTAAAAAAGTTTCCACAGTACACTCCCATTCCACCCGTCAAGCTAATGCAATACACATTCCTAGATTCTCCACAGCAAAATGCCAACGATCATTTAAATATATAGGAACAAAAATCTGGAATAATATCCCTCAAGAATTAAAAGATTACCCGCATTCTAAATTTAAAATAACTTATAAAAAACAATTAATTCAAAAGTATGTCTCATCAAAAAGCTAGCAACGCAACTCATTAATTCGTGTAGCCTTGTTTTTTTTTTGTTTTTTTGTTTTTTAGGTTTATTGGCTCTCAACTGCAGCTGCAACTGTTATGAATTATTGCTTACACTCCTGAAAATATCACTTCATTGCATCGATTTGATTGGAAGGGTGGCTGCTTGACTCGAAGACCTAAGTGGTCCCATCGCAGTCTTCCCTTGCAGTGAAACTCGAAATCAGCAGGCAGTAGCCCGATATTTGAATTTGGTTTTTGAGACAGTACAGTGTACTCGTATTTATTTGGTTTGTTGTCTGTTTGTTTTCTCCTTGTTTTGCTTATACGCATAAAATAAACTAATAATGTCTAATAATAATAATGTCTAATGATTTACATTAAAGAAACTAAATGTTTGCAAAATTTGAACTTTCCATGACGTCATTGAAAATTTTTAGCAAAAACTGCCGAAACGTCACAATCATGACGTCATTAACTTAAAACCGGTTTTGGGGTCAACACTAACACACTGTCAAAATTGGTGCTTCCATGGTTTTGGTTTAAGAGTTAGATTAAGGAACATTTTGGCTCCCTCCTTGTGTAAAATGGATTGGACAAAATAGCCAGTGTAATAGGGCTAAAATGAAAATACAACAAGCAACATTTCGCTTTCGCACTGCATCAACAATATTTTAGCATAATTAATTCACTTAAATATGATCATTAATTATAGCATAAATTCTCAGTGCAACCAAAGTGATAACAAATGTAAAACTCGTCATAACAAAGGGAGTTTCCAGGATTTGCGTAATTTAACCAGTAACTTCGGGATTAATGTCTTGATCAATCACTTTATCACTGATGCTTCATATTGTTCAGAAGGCTGGCAGCAACTGTAGAGTTAAAACAAGAAATTGGTTCGCGGCGCAACGTCGTCAGCATAGCAGAGAGGTAAGAGCGTCGTCTTTACAACGACCCTGATCACGCGACCTGGGTTCAACCCGCACCCTGTCCAAGTTGTTGCGTCAGTGGATAAGACGCTTTACGGTGACTTGAGCAAGAACTGTGCTTGATGACTTGGACAAGAATTCGAAGAAATCCACAGAAGCATTGGATAATCGAAATTCAAAAAGCAACAGTGCCGCATTCCTCCAAATACAAAGCGCTTATCGCAATTGAAAGTCTGCGATTGTGTGGATCATCCAATATTTAACACCTGGCTTCTGTCGGTGTCAGGAGGACAAATATGCTACAAGCAAATACAATACAGCGACACACTACTGTCGAGCAAGCCATGCTATGGATTCTAACCCAACCGTATCCAACCATTACAAAACCAAATAAAATAGAGCATACTGCCGCAATGCGAAGGTGATTTTAAAAACTCATTGTGGCCCCAAAAATGCACTGTGTTCACCGTACAGGGTTTTTACTGTAAATTATATACCTGAAAATAATTAGGAGTGCTGTGTCAGGAAGACAATGTTATCTCATTGATCTATTTAAATACTATAAAGCTGAACAACTGTTACAAGGAATAGAGCATCCAGATAGGATTATAAGGATTATGTGCAAAAAATAAAGAAACATCGAAAACACATCTTCAGTAAATTTCGGCTTTCTGCAACCTATCATTTCTGAGATACTTCATTTCAAATTTGATAGATCTTTCTAGTAGTTTCGTCGGTTAAAATCTAACTTCCTAAAATTTGAGATATCTTATCTAACTTTTAAAAGTATGCGAATGAAACACTAATTTTGCTGAAGCTTTGCATTCAGGTGCTTTAAAGCCAAGGGCGAAAGATACATTAAACGTTATTTTAGATATGATAAAATTTTAACTGACAACACTTTTGGGGAAATCACTCAAACTTTTAAACGAAATAACTCAGAAAGAACACCTCGCAGAAAGCTGAAATTTGTTGAAGATATGTTTTAATTATTCTTTATTTTTTGCACATAACCCTCACTGGATGCTTCACACGTTTAAATCTTTTTTCTGCTGTAGTATCTTGATGCATTATTTAATACTTACTATTTTCCTTTGTGTTTTCTACTGCTGTTAAGCATAATTTTCCCATTAATCCAAAAATACCAAAACCAAAACCAGCTGCAGCTATCAAAAAATTGAGGCCTCTTTCCTCTAAGTAAATGCGAGTAAGTAGTCCACCCCAAGATACAATTAAAGCTGGACTGACAATAAAAGTGTGACGAAAATAATTTCTGTGGGTGTACATCTCAACTACCAATACGCCAATAGTGCAGGCCAACAGAATTAGTAAGCCAATAGAAGCGCCCTCTTCTTTCGTCCAAATTCCTGCAAAGTTTAATGGTAGTCGTATCGTAATTCACAAAAGTCATATTTAACAAAACATGGGTCAAATTTTTTTTCCGATTATAGCGTTCATTCAGCTAGCCAAACACAAATGAAAAAATAAGCAAGGCAATCCCGGATCACATTCAGACAGTGTTGCTCATATAAATTGTTTAACCAAGCCAGTCGAACGCAATAGAATGTAGAATTCAAGCTACTAGACATTAATTGAATCACTTTGGGCCGAGGGCTTTTGTTGATTCAGATAACCGCATGATCCAGTAATCCGTGAGCAAGTTAAACGGAGCCACCTGAAGTTATTTTTGGTATCCCGATGTTTTTTAAACTTGGGTTACAATAATATAGCTTATAGAAGTTTATCAGCAATGTTCTGTGAGTTAAATTCCCACTACCGGTATCCAGCTTACCAACTTAAATAAGGTAGCACTGCTGCAATTCTTAAAGAGATAGTGACATGCTTTTTCGGGTTTAGTAAAACGTTGGCATCAAACAAATCAAGTTTGCACTTTGACATTGTACTATTCAGTATCTTGCTCGTAATTTTAGTTTGCGTCTGAGAAAATTATTGACGTTATTTTGGCCGTAAAATCCTTTTCCCATCGTGACAACAAATGTACGTATTGTCTGAGTTGCTCCTCCGGAAGTTGTCTGAGCGCAAGTGAGAAAATAAAAGAAAGAACCGCTTTAAACGTTGGTGAATTACGCAATAACAATCTCGAAAAGCTCACTTTTTTTCTCCAAAAAAGTGTTTGTGGTTTTCGCGTTTTAGCTGCGATGTACGCGATTATCTGGCAGCTGTTTCAGCTCGATTTTTTTATCTTTCTCAATTATTACAGTTTATAGCATTTCGTTGACTGCGTTTTTTAGTTCAATACCTGGTGGTCATAAAGCAAGAAAAATACTGTATGATATAATAATCAGAGGTAGGCAAAGTGCAATCAAAAGCACAAAGCGCAACTTCCGCAACCTACGCAATTGCGGAAGTTGTGTTGCACTTTAATTTTTTATTTTGAAACATTGCAGAAGTTGCGTTGCGAACTATAAAGTCTTTAAAATTTGTTGCGCTTTAATTGCGCTGCGCTTTCAATTTTTTTTCGAATAATAGCGCAATTTCATGAGTGGAACTTAATTTTGTTTCATCTCGATCGTAGCATTGATAAATTTCGGCTTTCTTTAGCAAATTGTTTACTCTTTTTTTCGGTCTAAAATCGCAAAAAATGCAGTATTTGCATTGTGTGGAAAATTTCAATTGCGGAAGTTAAGTTGCGCTTTAACTTGATACGAAAATGCCCTTCCGCAGTTGCAGAATTGCGTTGCGTTTTAACTAAATCAAAAAGTTTATTGCAGAAGTTGCGCTGCGCTTCACAAATTGAAAAAATTAAATCGCGCATTTTGCGCTACCGTTATACTGAATGAAAATATCGCTGCGCTTTGTTGCAATGCGCTTCACAAATTGAAAAAATTAAATCGCGCATTTTGCGCTGCCGTTATACTGAATAAAAATATCGCTGCGCTTTGTTGCTCTGCGCTTTTGGTGTGATATTATTTGTGCCCACCTCCGATAATAATAATAAGCGACAAAGCGAGTTTGAACAATGCAACTTGAAACAATAAGTGGTAAACCTGCTTTGATAAGTCTGGTCAGATGTATTAATAGCGGAGGCTAAAAGGCAGTAACAGCTGCGGAAGCTTTTTTTGTCAGGAGCTGAGAGCAACCAAATTAAACATCAAATTTATGGAAAACTGCATTAATCCAATGTTACAATTTAGGCGTATTTGAAACCCAGTAACAGGCTATTAATTGGGTGGGTAAGTGTTTTCATTAGTTTACTGTAGGCCTAAACAATATCTACTTGAAAATTGATTTTTTAAATACGTTACAATATAGTTTATTGTAGGTTTATACATTTGCCGAAAGTTTTACGAAAAAAGATTACTTTTTTTGTAGAGACGGATTGATTTCAGAAATTTTTTGGAGAAGTTACACTGAAATGCCATTAAATTAAGTTACTTTAGATGTGATATTCAGTGCCGTCGCTACGGGGAGGGGGGCCGTGCCTCCCGTAATGGCTGCTTGTGCCTCCCCCCCATTTCGCTTTACTCAAACTACCGCTTTTGGAATATCACGCAATGACAAGACAATGATGGAAAAAGGAATAATAATGTTTGAATAACAATTCTCGTTTGATGTTTTTTCGATCTTTTGCGAAATTGCTGGCTACCAACTGCAGTACATAAATGTGACTCAATAATCCGTCTTATTAACACGCCTTTACGGATGTGTCGCGGAAGAGAGATGTAAGCCTACACAATCGTTATGTGATATTATGACCTAAAAGAATACGTAAAAACAATTTTTTGAAGACCAACTGCTTTTGTTTTTTTTAGAGCACACTCAAGATTTTTAGGTCGCAGTCAATAGCGCAAACAGAGGGGAAGGGGTTACGAAGACTTCAGCTCGCGTTAGCCGAGTCACTTAGAAAATTTAACCTCAAAATTTTAGCATTTAAATGTGTTTCGGACTTGATCTGAAGTAAGGGGGACTGAAGCGGCTAGGCAATTTAATTCTTTTAAATGACTTCTTAATTTTAGCAATTTAGTTATTCTTATGGCTTCAAAAACGTGCGAAATCTGATTAAAATGGCATTAAAACTGTTAGTTTTTGCCTCAAAATCACCCATCAGCCCACAAGCCCCCTCTTGAGTTGCATCAATTTGTTCAGCATGGGGTCTAAATTAGACAATTTTCGTACAAAAAAGTTTAGTTTTGGTTTAACCCCCCTCTTAGCAAAATTTGTGCTCTATTAGTGCCCGTACCACTTCGTTTGCTCTGGCGACAGCACTGGTGCACTGGTGATATTGCTGTTCCTCTAGACCTGTAGCAGTACACTCTTTTTGTTTTTAAAGAACAATTTTTTAAGAACACGAGTCTCATGTTTGCTCAACATTTTAGAACAAATTAAGAACAATGCCAGCCTTAAAAGCAAAACAAAATTAAGAACAAACGAAAAAAACTCAATTCCATATCAAAAAAATACCACCTTCTCTCGTAATTCAAAACAAAACGGTAAAATGTTAGGGAATTTCAAGTATTTGCAAGCAAAATTGCCACGATTCCTAAGTTACAAAAGACTGTTGCGAAGTGTGTTGGCAACTCACAAATTTTTGGGCTAGTTTAAATTGAATAAAGCACGCTTTTTGCTTTTGCAATTTTACAATGCTGCAAAAGCAGCAAAAAAGTTTTACTTAAACATACAGCGCATCGTTTGACTTAAACATACAGAGCATCAAGTATTAAAACACTTTTTCAACCATGATCGCTAAAATTGACATCGATGTTTTCAAATTTAAGAACGAATGAGGCTGAAAATTGGCAAAAAATTAAAAACAGCCAGCCTCAACTCAAAATAACTGGTTCTTATAAAAAAAAGAGTGTATTGGCGGGCAATTTCTATTTAACCAAGTATCAGTACTCAGGGCCTCAGAGAGAAAATTTTCCAGAGGGTACGAAGGTCGATACCGGGCACCCAAATCTTATTGGGCCCCCAAGCTTTATCGGGGCCCATGCCGTTAAATCAACTTTTATCCGATGGGTGTAGATCTTCATTCAAAAGTGAGGAGATAAGGATATTCGCATCCAGTTAGGACCTATAACAAACAGAACTAGACATAAAATTGGTTTAAATCCAGCTAGGGGGTCAGGGGGAGCGCTGTGAGCTCCCCCAGTGGGGTCCGGGGCAGAGTCCCAGAAGCTTTAGCACTTTTTATGTTTCTCGAGGGTAAAATGCAGCATTTGATCAACATCCCAGGACCAAACTTGCTTAAACTGACAAGCAGAAAGTGTGATATACATGAAAGAAAGTATGTAAAGTGGGGGATGATGACATTGACACAATATTATACAATATAATGACTTTAATACTGCAAATCCAAATATTTTACTGATTAAAGTTTTAAGAAGTCATCTGCAATCATCGACTTCGCAAACCCAAATACCTATTAAACTCATACAGATAGAGTGAGTTACTTAATGATAGTAGTACAGTATGTCAACTTTGACTCCACTCTCTGAGGTTGAAATGCTTTTGGATCTCTCAAAATGTGGGCCCTCGTACATTGTAATACTGAAGAATTAGGGCTCTCAAGTCAGAGAAATGTAATAAAACGTTAATTTCGGTGCAAGTGTATGGCTTTTGATACATTTTCCTCTTTTTAATCAAATCGACCACTATTGGATGCTGTGTAGCAAAAATAGCGACCAATTACCAGTACTGAATACAGTGATTAGGCTGATTGATATTTTTGCTGTAGGCAAGTTTGATTACGGTGTTATGGAGCGATGCCAAAACTTAACGCGGAGACGTGAACTCTCCCGGGCCCCTTTAGCCCGGGCCCCCCTAGGCCCAGGCCTGGGTGCAATGTACCCCCTAAACCTCCCTCTCGCAGGCCCTGTCAGTACTTTGCAAGCAATTAGATTCTACAGCAAACCCCGTTTATTGGTGAAGCCCGGATGTTTTTGGTGCAAAAACCGGGTTTCATTACGTTGTATTATTGTACGAATTCAGCGTAGTATATTGCATGAAAATTCTTACAATGCTGAAGAATTCAGGCGAGAAATATATAGTTTGAAGAAAAAAGAAGGAAAGTTAAAAAAAAGATATGATTAAAACAATAAAACATCTGGTTAAGAAATGCAAAACCCCAAATTCGGGTTTAGAAAAGCAGACCCGAATCGGACACCCTGCTCAGCATGCACGTGGTCCAATTAAGACTTTTTTGCAACAAAAAAATTTTAACTTTTGGTGCAATTCCTTAGCAAAATCCGTAGCAAAAACAAAATCCGATTTGCGCGCCAGATTAATGTCATATTAAGCTACATCGCAGGGAGGTAATCCCACGGTAGCGTATTTTTTGCTCCAGTTGACCACCATTGCTCCAAAGCTGTAGCAATAACTTTCTGCGTGCGCAAACAGTTGACAGTTCCCAATAAAACTCGAAAAACTACATACAGCTTTCGTAAAACAGGGTATTTCCTTTTTCGCAATGAAATTGACTGTTGAACAGCAAAGGATTACTTTTCTGTAACACTTTTTTTGTTAAAAAAACGCTTACGTGTTAAACAGCCACTGCAGTTTTGCAATAACAGACTCTCTTCTATTTCTCTTGCATAGGTTTCATGTGTTGCCTGTATCCAGCCTTATGTGAAAACCCTTCAAACCAAAAAAAAGAAAACAACTCCCTTTTAATTTGCTGCGAATACAGCAGTATCGTGTCACATCGTAGAATTGGTTGATAATTCTTTGCGGGTGCCAAGGCAAGAAAAAAAGAAAAAAAAGCAAGACTCGATCATTGTGACATCACAATACCCGCTTTAGTTGTAGAACAACCGCTAGTGTTCTTAATTGACATGTCACAATCCCTTTAAGTTCATAGAGTTGTTCCATTATATTTCAACAAACGCCAAATACCCTAAGTAGGAAAATTTTTATAAAATGCTTATAGATCATTTACATACGATGGCACAAACTGTATAAAAAAAAATTTTGAAACTGGACTGTCCGTTAAGCCGCATTTACACGGGCGACTTTTAGCTGCGAGAATCGACATTTTGCCTTTTTTCTTTCTCAAATCGCGTAGGTCACTTACACGGCGCAAGATTCACGTGTGATTTTGTCTGCGCGATATCGCCAGACACGCCCCCCGAAAAATGAAATCGTAGCAGTCACTCACACGGGAGAGATTTTAACGCGGCGCTCGCATTCGATTGCAACTCGCTGAAGTCACTTACACGTTGAGACTGCGTGCCAGTGATTCTCGCAAAATCGAGTCGGCGGAAGAGTCGCTATCGCACTGGTTTACTTACACGGTGCGAGATAGTTTCAAAGCGCTGCTTGCTGGTTTTGAATTTGCAAAAAGCGAACTGCTGCAAAAGCACTTCAAATGCGCCTCTTGTCAGCTTTTGCATTTGAAGCAATGACGCTTTGGAATTTTGAAAAGAAAATGAATGAAGCCAACGCAAGCGTAAAACAAAATACGAAAAATACTATTAAGCAGCTAATGTCAAAACTTGCAATGAAAATGCAAGGTGAAACATGAAGCAGCAACGGCGGCGTGGTGCTCGAGCCGAATGTGTGATACGTAAATGCTATTTTGAGTTGGCTTGGATGGAGCAAAGTCAAGCGGGCATTAATGCTCATAGTTTATTATAAAATTCTGTCATTTACCCTTTAGGTATTGGTTTTTCTCTACCGCAACCCATCTCTGACTGTGTGTCTTGTTTGGTTATGCATAATGTTGGGTAAAACAATAAAATTTATCAATATTTTTGTGCAGTTAATTCTAAAAACACTTTTGAAATTACTTTTTCTCCAAGCATGTGTAACTGACAAATTCATATTGTTTATTTACTTAATAGTGCACAAGTATTTTAGTATTTTATAGGAGATCTGTGCTGTCTTATACTATACGAAATGCTAATGGTTAAATTTTATTTTTGTTTTTAGAAGTTTACTTTTTGAGTTCTTCTGCAGTGATACCCGGAGCCTTTTGTCACTACAGAAGTACTGGCTCTTTTTCAATTAAACCAACATTCAAAAAATCCTCATAGCATTCATATAATATGTGTTTTCATGTAATTTTTTTATGGAGCTACTAAACCACAGCTGTTGCTACATAGCAGTACCAATATCCACAATAACAAACAAGCAGCGCATGCATTTGCTAAACGCTAGGCAATTACAGTAAGTATAGTGCGGAGGATGAATTATTATGAACTGAGCAAAAATACGCTAGTGACTTCATGTCAAAACTCATTCCTGGCGTTATTCAAATGAAAAAGCCCCATAAAACCACTCGAAATTGAGATCATGATTTCATTATAAACATCATTTTCATGAAATTAATGTTTAATCACAATATGCGGGGCAGTAGGTGTTGTGCTTTTTCACTTAACTGTGGTTATTTTAACCGCAAGAATTGCCGGTAGGCTCTAGCAATCTCGGGTCAGAAAAGATAGCAAACGCTAACACGTTTTTAGCCGACAAAAACCAGTGGATGGTACTTGTATACAAAGTGCTGGACCCAACGAGTGAGCATAGATGTGAGCCTATCAGCCTACTCTGCCAGCACTGTCACAGCACCGATTGACCTTTTTTGTGTTGCCCCGCTCTAGTTTTGATCCGGCCGCTTTTTCCTTTTAGTTTGCTCAGTTTGTGCGCCTCACTTTAGTTCCTGCTGCCAACGCTTTAAAAATAACGCGCTTTTTGGTAATTCCTGCACGCCTTTGTGTTTGGCCGAGTTACCTCTGTTCTGGCATTCCTTTTCATTCAAGCAACTAGCAAACAGACGTATTTCATTTTCAAGACCGCTCGTATGGCACTCTTTAAGTTCATTATTTTCAGGCTAAATTTCAGATATCTTTTGCCATGTCTTACTGTTCCAAATTATGCATTTTGTCTGAACAATGCAGTTCAAGTTGAAGAATTTCAATTGTGGTTTGCCCAGACGGACACGGTGAAGGCTCCATACTGTAACGGAGGGCTTCTGTAACAAGCACCTTCATTTCCAAAATGTATTGTCCAAATGCTATTACTGTGAATTCATTGCCTTAGCTATTCTAGGGTTAAGAACAACCGAAATAGAAGAAATGCCAAATCAAAAAAGAAACTAAATTCTGTACTGATTCAAAACAAAAGAGCTTGAATAACTTCGAGAGCATAAGAGTGTTATTGCGCATTGGGCAAGTAACAAAAAAACTTTTTGGCTCTCGTTCAAACGAAAATTAGAGCTTGCTTTTTTGCTTTCCGCAATTTTACGATGCTGCAAAAGCAGCTAAAAACGCGTTTACAAGCAGACAGACCATTAGGTATTAACAAACATTGTCGCTATAATTGACATCAATGATCTCAAAATTTAAGAACCAATTATGAGCAACTGATGGCAAAAAATTAAGAACAGTCAGCCTCAACTCAAAATTTACTGGTTCTGATGCAAACAGTGTACTTACGGTATTATAAAAACAAAATACAATTAAGGTACTGTTTCCTGTGGTTAATTTATCATACATTTTATTAAGGGTTAAAGCCCTGCTTGATTGGCTTCACAGTTATCAGCAATCAGCTCATGACTGCCGTATCTGCAGTAGACCAGTGCCAGCATCAACAAGAAAATTATTTCTTCGTTTCAAACTAATATGAAGTAAATTTCATATCACAATCACAATTAATTACGGTAAAAGCACTACAGACTATTTTGTACCATGACCACAATATTTTTTGAAGTAAACTTAGATAATCGCAGCCAGCGACTCGCAAAGCATTTGTGCATTGCGCTATGCCTGGGCGACTCGTAAATTGCATACGATTTGCTGTTTACACGAGCGCGACTTTGTCTTGTGACTCTCGAGACGCTGAAATCGACCTCGTGTAAGTGATCATGGGCGAGAACAATTGTGGCACCGAGTCGCGCAAAAATATAATCGGCATCGCAAATCGCAGGTGTTACTTACACGGCAGCGATTCCTGCCAAACGCAATCGCGGCAAGCGAGTCTTGCCTCGTGTGAGTAACCGCTTTGCGAGAGAGATTTTCACGCATAAAAAATCTTCGAATCGCGTTGCAAAAAAGTCGCCCGTGTAAATGCGGCTTGAATGAGATATCGAAAATCACCACTAGATGTCAGACGAGAGTACGTAAAAATACAAAAATTAATTTTGAGGCCCTCACTTATGGCAGAAAGTTGGTTTTTATGTCAAAATATATATTTTGGGGTATGGCAAATCTAATTTTGGGTTTAATTAAGGCTAATTATGCTATAAAATGTGTTTTGATAGTTTTTTTAGGTTTTTTGGGGGTAAATTGAGGTCACAAATTGGGGATAAAGGATTGAATAAAATGTGGAAACAAAAATATTTTTTGGTAGTATAAAGGTTTTAATCGTTATGCGTGCTTCTGGCCTAAAGGCTACCAGCCCGGAAACCTAGGGAAGTGCCACCAGAACGGCGACTACTTAATACAAGCAATTCGAAAAGTTGTCTTCCCACAGGAATCGATCCTGCAGCCTTTGGATTACCGGTCCACTACTCTACCACTTGAGCTAGAGAAGACGCCTCCTCGCATGCTTAATTTTGGCTATTTAAACCCAGCAACTTGCTTGTTGTATGATTGTAATAATAAGTCAATTAAGATGTATTTTGACGTTTGCAGGCCAGAGTTTTAATATTTTAATCGTTTTGCGTGCTTCTGGCCTAAAGGCTACCAGCTCGGAAGCCTAGGCAAGAGCCACCACTATTTTTCGCGTTGCTTTCTTTAAGTAGTCGCCGTTCTGGTGGCTCTTCCCTAGGCTTCCGAGCTGGTAGCCTTTAGGCCAGAAGCACGCAAAACGATTAAAATATTAAAACTCTGGCCTGCAAACGTCAAAAAACATCTTAATTGACTTATTATTACAATCATACAACAAGCAAGTTGCTGGGTTTAAATAGCCAAAATTAAGCATGCGGTAGAGCAGTGGACCGGTAATCCAAAGGCTGCAGGTTCGATTCCTGTGGGAAGACAATTTTTCGCATTGCTTGTTTTAAGTAGTCGCCGTTCTGGTGGCTCTTCCGTAGGCTTCCGAGCTGGTAGCCTTTAGGCCAGAAGCACGCAAAACAATTAAAATATTAAAACTCTGGCCTGCAAACGTCAAAATACATCTTAATTGACTTATTATTACTAGTATAAAGGTTGTTCTTTCTTTT
The DNA here is from genome assembly GCA_963965965.1 of Trididemnum nubilum. Lineage (NCBI taxonomy): Eukaryota > Metazoa > Chordata > Ascidiacea > Aplousobranchia > Didemnidae > Trididemnum > Trididemnum nubilum. The sequence goes on along the minus strand of OZ014482.1, from coordinate 22,671,374 downwards.
TGATAAGGAATTTAGGATGACAATTGATTAGCAATGTGTGTAAACAGAACAATTTCTTTTGCAGTTATATTTTTTTAGGTTTTGGGGGGTAAATTGGAGTCAAAAATTGGGGATGAAGGATTGAATAAAATTTTAAACAAAAATATTTTTGGGTAGTATAAAGGTTGTTCTTTCTTTTTGATAGAGAATTTAGGATGATAATTGATTACCAATGTGTGTAAACAGAACAATTTATTTTGCTGTTACAAGCTTATTCAGCTACCAAAATAGGTAATGCTACAAAAACAGCACATGAAAATTTCTTCATTTAAGTAAAATGAAAGTATGGATATGTAAAGAGACCAATTTTGAGTATATTAGTTTTGCCATACAATGCAGCTGAGCAAATAACGATACAGCTGCATGTAGCATGTAACGAACATTAGTAGACGTTTTGGCCACAAATTTTACATAGCATTATCTTGGTCTTGCTGACTATAATAATAAGTGCTAGTCAATCACAAAATTGGTATCATTGTTGCAATGGTATAGTTGGTGTTTTGTGCATTTTTGCTATAAAAATCAAATCAAATTTTTCATAATACTCGCTGTAATACGCCGAAACGTGTAACGAGTTTGCGGGGCCCATTTCCACGTCATTGCGCCCGGGCAGCACAGCTTCTTTCGAAGAAATGTCGCAGCGATGGCGAGCCGTTGGCAACACTGTGTCCGATTTGACTGGCCCAAGATTTGAACCCTAGACCTCCCACTTCAGAGACGAACGCGTTACCGCTCAACCAACTATATAATTTTAATCATTGCAAAAGCTTTGTACAGGGTGTTTCAAACGCAGCATACTAATATACTGGTATTATTTCAATACACTACGGGTATCTTTCTTTTGAAACACCTTGTATATACTTTTTAACCAATTTAGCTCAAAAATATCATGAGCAAATAGGTTGATGCAAATGATAAAATATTATACACGTGGGTTCATCTCCAAATGATTGCTACTGTATATCATTTGAAAGAATATGAAACTTGCATTGCAAACTTATTTATAGTACAATTGCAATTTCATTTGGAATGAAGTTAAATGACCGGCCAGTTGGTCACGTGGCAACGCGTTCGTCTCTGAAGCGGGAGGTCAAATCTCGGGCCAGTTAAATCAGACACTGTTGCCAACGGCTCGCCACTGCTGCGACATTTCTTCAAAAGGAGCAGTGTTGCTTGGGCGCAATGACGCGGAGATGGGCCCCCGCAAACTTGTTACATGCTTCAGGGTAATACAACGAGTATAAATAAAAATTTGATTTTGATTTGATAAAGTTAAATGACAATCGAAATCACATGCAAAAAAGAATACCAAGGTCCTGGGAGAAAATAGTACAACTAAGCACACTCAAAATTATTAAATACAAGAGTATTGACCAAAGTGAGTAAGCAATTCAGATGTTTGATAATATAGTATTTTTTAATAATTTCTTTGGTGTAGCCTACATCTTTTTCATAATGAGAATAATTAAAAAGGTTAATCTTTATACCAGCATTGAGACGCAAACTTTAATTGGCCTTATTTATTAAATCAATACTATTAACAGTCTACGTTTATTAATTTTTTTTAGTTATTTGATAATTATTGCGTAGATTTTAAATGAATGGCCAAAAAATTTAAAAAATTTGCTCTAGAAATAACAAAAAATTAAAATATTTTGCTTGCAAGCTCTAGCATAATGCATGCGAAATTGGTGAGAATGATCAAAATAACTTTGATTAATTTTAGTTAGCACTTTATATTACTTAATTTGCACAAACAATCACTAATTTGATATCATTTGGTGAAATATAGCCCAATCAAATAGAAATCATTCATGGCAACTTAACTCATATAATGAAGCACTGCAGGGAATGATCTGTGATTATTGCTCAATAAGGTAAATTTCTTGATTTTGATACATAGGCTAGCCATGTTTTTGTGGTATAATTATGAAACAACTGTAATTGTTTTGAAACAATCAATGTTTGTATTCATACAGAGCAAGCAAAAAATTCAAAATTTCAAAAAGCAAAGAAGGAATTTTTGGAAGCTTGTTTCAAAAAAAAAAAACATAGGTGATGAAGACTACAATTTTTATGAAAAAACAAAAAAGCAATCAAAAATGTTTATTGTCAAGACTTTAAGGCATGTTTGTTTTTTTTATTTTGCGCAATCCTTCATTCCATTTTTGGGCCTCAACTTAGCCCCAAAAATTAAAAAAAAACTTCAAATAACAGACTTTTCGGAGAAATTACCTTGAAAATAACATGAAATTCTGAATCCTTGTCTCAAAAAACATGTATTTAGACACAAAAACCAAGTTGATACCTCTAGTAAAACTCGTAAAATCTAAATTAAAAAAATTTCACACTCGCGTCTGCCACCTAGTGGTGACTATCAATATCTCAGCAACCACTGAGCCGATTTGAAAAATCTTTTTTGCAGGTTGATTAGTACGCCAGCCTTTACCTATAAAATGGTTAATGGACTCTTTTCCAGAGGTTGGGTATAAAATGCTTAAATTTTTTAAAAAATATAATGGAATGTCTTCTTAAAAGATTGATTTGATTGGTTTCAAAAGATGGTTTCAAAACAAACCTCTTAGTTCGGCGGTTGGTTTTCCAAAACTCCTCTCATAAACCAAAATGGAGCCAATGGAAACGACACCAACTACAAAACACCAGACTGCATAGAGGGCAACGGAATTGTAAAGGAAACAACGAATTAACCAAAAAGCCACTAAAAATACAGAACATTATGTAGTAGTGATAGGCGATGGCGCGACCAGGAGGGGGTTGGGAGGCATAAATTACGGGAGGACCTCCTTCTGAATGGGTTCTCTTGGTGCAACAAATTTTTGGAAAAAGACAAACGACAAAATTAAGCGGTGAAATGCCTTCAGTAGCGTACGCAGGATTTTGAAAAGGAGGGCAGGAACCTCAGAAAATTTGGGAAGAACAAAGGTAGGAATGAACATTGTTTCACTCAAATTTAGTCTAATTTTTTGTCCAAAAGTAGGTGAATACCAAAAGAAAAAATAAAGGTCTTCACTCAAATTTAGTCTGATTTTTGTGAAGACCAAAATATAATAAAAAGGTCTTCACTCAAATTTAGTCCGATTTTTTTGGGAGCGGGCCAAAAACAAAGGTATTCGCCTACCATTTGTGTGCTCAAAGCGTCTGCCCAACTTACAAAGGGGAGGGGAGAGGCATTCCGCAATTTTGCTTACTAATCTATGCTAATTATATTATCCTGGCGACCCGAAGGGGGGCACGGCCCAATGCCCCCCCTAAGTACGCCCCTGAATGCCTTCATCTAAATTTGATGGTAAAAAGCAGTGAATTTCAGGTCCGTGCAGACTTTTTTTTACCCAAATTCGGCAGATTATTGCAGCGAAGTTTTTGAGAATCTTGCCCCTCTCACTTTAACCTCTAGTTACGCCACCGGCTAAGGGGGCTGAAGACTCCTCTTAGCCCAGTAATCTGGAAAATTTAACCTGAACATGCGAACTAGTACACGTGTTTTGGAACCACTCATTTCTTTGGAGTGGTTTTGAAATCTCAGCAATTTCATTCTTTGTATATAATGACTTTGCAAAAGGGCGAAATTTTTTTCAATGGTGTTAAAAGGGTAATTTTTTTCTAAGAAATCACTAAAAATACCTAGCTGATGAAACATTTCCCCCAAATCCTCATAGCTTACGATCCCGTTTGTGGTGCGAACTCTTGAGCTGAGTCAGTTTAACAACACACTGGCTGCTGGATATGGTTTTTGAATTTTAGCTTTAAGTACAAGCTCCTTCTGTAGCAAATTACCCTGATTTCGCATACTAGGCCAAGACAAGACAGAGTTGTAAGTCGGGCCGGGCTTTTTGAGTCTGGTTCGGGCCTGAAATTGACAAAAATTTTGGGCTTAATTCGAGCCAGAGACGTACTTTTTGTCTTAGATGCACGAAAATATAATCAAAATAACTTGGGAACATTGCTGAATTTTTCAGGCCCAACTTAACCTTCATGTTTTTTCGGGCATGATTTGGGCTTCAAATTAGTTTTCGGGTTTGGGTTTATATTTTCGGGTTCGGGGCGGGTTCGGGCTTGAACTAGTCGGCCCGTCTACAACTCTGAAACTAAGGTCATAGTCAGCATTGTTACATCTTTTAAATAAACATTAAACGTTGTTACATTTTTTAAACAAAAACGGTATAAATGCTGCGCCAATTTCGTTGTCATGTAATACTCGTAAGTCTGTTGGAAACCTTTCTCATTTGTAACTTATATAATAATTATTTTATAGTTTACAGGGACACCTAAACAAAGCAGAAAGCCACAGACTGTTTTACTCAACGAACCTCAGAAGATCAGACTATACCACCAACTAAGTGGTATAATAATATTGGCCACATTGTGACATATTTTACAAGCATACCAATCATATAAAATTTTATGGGCCAGACTATAATATTGCCGTGATTTACGTCGTTGCAATAAATTATAGCCATCTAACTCCCTTGATGAAGGTTTTAAACTATTATGGTGTACATATGAAATTGAAACTTTGCTAATCTTTTAATATGCGGAAACTTGTACGATTCTTTCGCTAGTGCGAATGTAACCCCGGATTCATTCACTCCAGCGTATGAACCAATCTCTCGCGTCAGTATGTTCGCGCCAATGCAGAGCACCCCTTTTTTGGTTCGATTTGCTAGTCTTTCGTCAGGCTGGGATACCAGAACGGAGAAACTGTTTGGATTCAATGGGTGGATGTAAGCGTTTACTGTCTTTTGCATGGATACAACGACCCATCAACATTTCGGGAATCAAACCAGGATTCAGCAACTTTTCAATTTTTAACTCGATGCTCTACAAACTGAGCAATCACTGCTCAGATGTAATGTAATTACATTTTATTCACCAAGTTGTCTTGGTCAGGAGACAGCGAAGGGATCTTTCGAGACAAGCTGTCACCTGTCCACTACACATGGTGGAGGCTTTACACTGTGCCTTTTAATGCTGAACGTCAAGCATGGAAGCTGAGAATACTAGTTTTTATAGTCTTTGGTTTGACTCGACCGGGAATCGAACCCACGTCTGCCGTTTCAGTAGCAGAAGCCAACACGTACCAGATGCCAAAAGGTCTTAATCCGTTCCGTAAAAGGAAGTTCTTTTTTACTGATTGCTGGAGGCTTTATTATGGCATAATCACGAAAATAGCACCCTATTGATTAGGACAGCTTGCACAATATGCAGATAATGAGCGTCCAAAATCACCTGTAAAATGCGGGCTCGGGGAAGCTCTATGCTAATCAATAACCTGAAAATAAGGACTTACAAGGGTTGTCTTTCTGATATTTTTGCTCGTTTTCTGCTCCAATGCGAGCCAAAGTGAAGTAAGCCTTCCACAATGCGATGCAGGCAATCATTTGCAGCGCAAAGCAAAGTCCAAGGCGTTCGTAGTGATAATTGAACGACCAGATTGTGCTCGCAAAGAAAGAAATCGACCAATAAATGTAAAACGACTGTGAACAACAAAAGTGTGAAAAACTTTTTTATCTGTTTGGCCTGTAAGCGAGGTTAAACCATTTTTGTTACTTCTCTTTCTCGAGTACATCTAAGCAAAAGCAATTCACAGACATGTTAGCCAAAACAAGATTTTCGGGAAAAGGCTACCAGTAACATGTACTCTCGACTCGGAGCCTCGAAGATTATTTTCTTGCACAATTAAAATGCAGTATGTTGGGGCACCTACAGTACTGCTGTCCTTTCTAGCGGCTCGTCACGGCTGCAGCATAATTTTCTAAGAACCTGCAGTAGGTAGATCAGAAGTAAAGACCGGATTAGTTTTGCCAGCTCGATATCAGGATCGGTCTAGAGTACACTTGGCAAAAAATTATGAGCGTACGAGTGTCTCTTTTGTTTATTCTAACAAATTTAGGCTGACAGGTGGTACTCGCTGGTAACCTGGAATGCCGGGTCAGAGCGTACGCTTACTGAAATAATGTTTAAAATAAATGAAGGTTACTCTTGTATTCGCTCACAATTTACGCCAAGTATATTTTGGTCGTCTAGGACAACGTGATTTGATGTAGACAGGGCCGTAGGGGGGTGGGCCAAGCAAGGCTCATCCCCACCTAGAAGTACTTGAGGCCCGCCTGGCAAATTTTGATTCAGTATCACTGCAACTAATGGCAAATTTCAATGTCTTATGGCATAGGTGGGCACAAGTCCGTTAATCGTTAATCCGTTAATAACGAAGTTAACTTTTTCATTAACTCGTTAATCCGCTAAAAAGTTTTTTCATGTTAACGGACTAAATTAACTTCCGTTAAGTGCTGTTAACGGACTAAAGTATCTTCCGTTAAGTTCTGTTAACTTCCGTAAAGGTTTTTATCGTAAATATCTTGCAGCTTCGTTGTACATTTGAACTTGTTTTTATCTTGAAATTACAGTAGATTAGACTGTAAAATGTAACTTTCAAAACACAAAAATACCACCATAGCAATAAATATTTCCTTACAATCAGCTCAACAGCGTCAATACTTGTTCTAGATGCGAGTGAATAAAACGTAATGTAAATTACACGCAAAATGTTAACGGATTAACGGACTGTATTAACTTCCGTTAATTAAAGCTGAAAATAACGGATTAACGTTAACGGAGGTGTGAAGTTTGTTAACGGACTAGTGGTTAACGAAGCTAACGTTTTGCATTAACTTGCCCACCTATGTCTAATGGACGTCTAGTTACGGCCCTGGCGTAAATAAGACAATTATAATAAAAATTCAATTGTTTAGGAAGTTACATTCCGGTATTGAATACCTTTGGCGTTGGTATTGGTTTTAGATTTAATGCTGGACAGTGTTCTGGGAAGTAGAGGCAAGTAACAGCCAGATAACAGAGTGTCGTCATATTGAAAGAATATATAGTTGAGAACATAATGGAAGAGGTTGTCAACGTAGGTGTGGTTGAAGTGAGATATTTGTCGACGAATTCTTCGATTGAGCAGTGAAAAAGACCTGAAACAAAAGTTTTAGAAAATTCAATTCAATTATTATTATCTTTTTTCGACAGAGAAAGACGCTAGAATCAATGTCTCTATAAACAAGCAACACATCACTTTTCACAACTACTACAAAACATGCCTAAAATTTGCAGTGCAATCACACCTTCATTTCCAATTTGCCTTGTCCAGGGCACAACAAAGGGACTTTTCGATCCTCGAGTCAAGCTGCCACCTACCCAGTGCCCACCAGTCTATTCTGCACAGTACGGTGGAGGGTTTATGTCGTCCCTTTAATGCTGAGCATGAAAAAGAAAAGCTGTCAACATTTATTCAGTTTGTGGTTCAACACGACTGGGAATCGTACCAGAGTCTACTGTTTCGGCCGCTCTATATCTACTTGAAAACTGACCGGCGAGCTTGACCTGACCACTGATCGGTTAATTGACTGACCACTTGACTAACAATAAGCTGTTTAAGTCGTAAATGAAAATCTTAACCACAAAATCTCCGAAATTACATCATGCAACGTATAACGCCAAAGCGACCTGTAAAATTTTGCGTGAAATATACATATTGCGTTGTATATCTTGTGTTGTATATATATACGTATTGCGTTGTATATTATACGTATTGCGTTGTATATCTTGTTTGGAAAAAAATGGCAAAATCAGTCTGTAGTATGCATTTAAGGTATCATACTAATCAAAAACTAAATGCTTTGATTTCATTTGAATAAGATTGACAATAATTTGTAATTCGAAACGTCTGCTAAAAATATTATTGTTAAAAATCGGATTGCATTTTTTGCTTGTGATTACAGGATCAATTTCGTTTTACGCATTAGAGAACACGGATTCGTTGCTAATGATTCGTTTATTTCAATATTGGATCGTTCAGATCATAGACTCTTTATTAGTACACTGAAAACTCACAGCTTGGTTTTTTTTTCTTCATGGTTGATTTGTTTTAAAATATGCCTATTCGTCCAATCGGCGTGACTTTTTCTTTTCGGTTCACTCGTTCTACGAATATGTCCAATCAAATCAGTCGATTACACGTGACCGCAAAACACCTTTGCAGCAAGAGCAAACTTTTTTCTTGAATGCTCTTCTCGTTTTCTCCGCTAGTTTGTTTCTAGTCTACTAAATAAAGAATCTATGTTCAGATAAAACTGATGATGACTCGTTAGCGGTAAGCTAATTGATGTTTTTAGTTCTTGAACATCACAGATAAAAGAAGTTTATTTTCTCTCCATGAGCGTCAAAATACGCACAAAAAGAAAAAAAAAGAAGAAAACAGGAGTCAAAAGGATTTGACATATAAAATAAAATCGAATTTTTAATTATGTGAACTCACCTATACCCATCATGTTCAAAGTCGCACAAGCAATTGAAATAATTGCACAGATAAGTGATCCTAATATATAAGGAATTACGTCGTTATTATGCTTCATCTTGTTTCTTCGCCCAGCAAAATATATTCTTTGTAACGACAACAATCAAGCTACGAAAAATATCACCAAAAATGTTTTTTATAATATAATCTAGTTTATTGTGAGCTGATGAAATCGTCGTCATACAACCAGTACCGTCGCCAGAGCAAACTAAGTGAGGGAGCACTAGCCGAAAGTGGGGTGGGGGCACCAAAATAGACCAAACTTTTGCACATAAAAACTGGTATTTTACTGCTACAAATTATGCGCTATTTTAGAAATTTCGTATTTATGTCTGAAAAAAAGAGACACATAAGGCCAGCAGCATTTCTTAGCTCGTTTCGGATGCGGCCCATATAATCGCTTGAAAAACCGGTCTGTAGCAGTAAATGCGACCAGAAGCACAACCAGGATTTTGCTACGAGGTAGGGGGCTTGAACCAAAAAAAATCATTTTTCGCAAAAATTGTCTAATTTAGGTCCCGTGCTGAACAAACTGATGCTACTCAAGCTTATCGCAAAGGAGTAGAGTATCGTATCGTGCGTATCAAGCGTATCGTGTCTGGGAGTAGAGCCACCAGCTTTTCGTGCTGGGTGATTTTCGTGATTTTGCAGGAAAAAATAGCAATTTTAACGCCATTTCGATAACTTTTTGCACGTTTTTGAAACCATATGGATAACTATAATAAATTGCTAAAATTTTGAATTTATTAAAAGAATTAAATTGCCTAGCTCTTTCTGAACCCCTTACACTTAAGGTCAAGTCCAAAACACGTTTAAATGCTTGTATTTTGGGGTTAAACTTTCTAAGCGACTTGGCTAAAGGGGGCTGAAGCCCCATTAGCCCCCTTCCTCCTGGTTGCACAACTGACTGCGACCTAAACAAAATTTTGAGTGTGCTTAAAAAAAACAAAAACAACTAGTCTTTCAAAGAACGTTTTCGCGTATTGTTTCAGGACATAATCACCGACGAAGTACCGGTAACGATACTATCGGCTTACACCCCTATTCTGCAACACATCCGTAAAGGCATGTTAATAAGACAGATTATTGCCTCACATTTATGTACAGCGATTGGTGGCCAGCAATTTTGCAAAGAATGGAGAAAACTTCGAACGAGAATTATGTTTGAACGTTACTATGCCTTTTCCATTGTTGCCTGATGTCTTGTCGTTATGTGATACTCCGAATATTCTGAGTAAACCGAAATGGGGGGCACGAGCAGTTGTTAGGGGGGGGCACGGCTCCCCTGGCCCCCCCGTAGCGACGGCACTGCATTTAACTATACGCTGAGAGGGCTAAAGCGTCTTTTTCACGGCGAACCTGATCATATAATATGGGTTTACTTCTCTTCCTGGTAACGCTCTTGCATCCTGGTCAACTCAAACATTGTTGAACCTTCTCAAACATTCAAATAGAATGAATTTTTTTTACTGATGATGGACATAGCTAAGTCCGAAACGTTTAAAAATTTCATTATTTTAAATAAGGCTTTACTGTTTTTAATCAAATTAAGTAAAACTGCCGTTCAATCAGTCCCGAAGATTCTCAAACATAATTATCCAAAAAATAAATATGACTGTGGTTTTCCTTGTTTTTACCTTGTAAAAGAAAGCTACTAATAACGTAAAATTTTTATCGTATTAAGACCAAATCTATCTAGCGTAACGTCATTCTCGCGGGGAATTTCCGATATTACTCAAAATCACCAGAAATTAGTTGGAACATTGGCGATTCAGAAAGTACACTTATTCAGGATTCCGAAAATATAGGTAAAATAATACGTCTTCACTTGCTCGTAAACGCTCATGGCGACTATATACTATAATTTTCACACTTAGTACGTTGAAAATTTTACATTATTTCTGGCTTTCTTTAGCATGGTGAAAAAAGCAAAAACCACAATAACAATGTTTAGCCAATGTTCGGCGATGAACAAACCTTTTTTTCCATTTTTTAAATCATACCAAACTTGCGAAAAGCTGCAAATATTTGGTTGGTTTTGAAAGTTTCAAAACTATTTTTTTAGAAAAAAGGAATTCTCGACTATTCTTTACAACCTCCGCAAACTTCAGCAAAAATACGATTTTATTAGTAAAACAGTAGCCTAACATTTAAAAATTTAACAAAAACAAACAAGCAAAAGCGTTGATATCGCAGTCTGCTTGTCAAACTTTTCTGAAAGCAACTTATCGCCAGTCGAAGCATCATACAAAAGGGTGCATATTCGGCATAAAAATAGCGTCACCATCGTTTTTTTGTTACAGGAGGGCATTAGATGTAATCGATCACTAAAAATGTGATAACCAGCAAAACGAACTGGATATCGGTGTTATTTCAAATCGTCACCTCAGTTATCATCAAACTTCTTTTGCCTTTATCCATCTCGGAAATGTTTCGGATGCCATTAATCCAAACTCGTAAAAAGTTAACAAACGTTTGTACATGATTAGATTTCTCCAACACGAGAAGTACAAAAACTTATTATTCAAAATCAGTTAATTAAAATGTGTATACTTCTTTATAGTGCTTGTTTTTGTTGAAGAGGTTTTAAAATCGTTGTGGCCATTGCTATCCAAGGATAGGTCCACGGTTGAAGCAAATTGCTGCTGTTGTTGTAGTTGCATATTTATTCTTCTGTCATCGGACCAGAGTAGTAACTCGGGCTGGGCTTTTCGGATTGGGCGCGAGCTTATTGTCGGGCTTGAGATGCGTATTTTCCTAATGCTTTTGTTTTTCAGATGCTACGTGATTAAAGTAACTGCTACACTGATGAGTGATGACGACTTCGTTTAAGTATCAATGCGATTATTATTATTACTTCACAAGTTATCATCAATGAGCAGTTTTTTAACCGTACACGAGCAATAATATACAAATAAACATTTTTTCAGAACTAACCTACTTTTCGAGCTTTTTCGAGCCTGGTTGTGGCTTCAAATCACTTTTTGGATTCGGGTTTATGGTTTCGGGCTCTGGTCGGGTTTGGGCCTGTACTTGTCGGTCCGTTTGTAACTCTGGTCGGACAGCGTCAGACGCTAACTGTTGAATTTGCAATAACCATAGGTGGGCACAAATTCGTTTATCCGTTAATAACGAAGCTAACATTTTCATTAACTAGTTAAGTCGTCAAAAAGTTTTTTCGTGTTAACGAACTAAATCAAATTGCGTCAAGTTTCATTAACTTACGCTAAGGTTTACATCGTTAATTTCTTGCACCATTCATTTATTGTACTGTTACAGACCAGTTTGCACTGGTAACACTTGTTGCGTATTAGCTCGAGTTTTACAGGAAAAGCGAAGAAAGGAACGCTTTTTTGTGGCAAATATTAAACTGTAGCTTCATAGGTCTATTAATTATCGTTGTTCACAACTTCCAAAGATTTTCCGACTACATCTTCGTTAGGGCATTTGAACGTATTTTTATCTTGAAATTAGATTAGACTGTAAAATGGAACTTCCAAAACACTAAAAGACCACCATAGCATAAATATTTCCTTGCAATCAGCTCAACAGCGTCAAAACGTGTTCTAGAAGTGATTAAATAAAAAGAAAAGTAAATTACACGCAAAATATTAACGAATTAATGGACTTTATTAACTTCCGTTAATTAAGCTGAAAATAACGGATTAGCGTTAACGGAGGTGTGAAGTTTGTTAACGGACTAGTGGTTAACGAAGCTAACGTTTTGCATTAACTTGCCCACCTATATGGCAATAACCACTTCATGCTAGGCTTGGAGGAATCCGCTTTCCACACCTTCTTAGTGGTTGCCAGTGATCCAACGTTCCTGTGGATTTCTTCGAATTTTCTGGTCCACTGAATTTGCTGCTTGAAAGCCATCTATATAGCAGAGATAATCACTGTAAAGCATCTTATACAAGGACGCAAAAACGTGACCAGGGTGAGCGTTAAACCCAGATCACGTGATCAGGGTCGTCATAGTTACTCGTAGAAACGATATTTTAACTCTCTCAGCTATCCTGCCGACTCTACTCGTGTCATATTTTTTGGTAGTAGGAAAATAGTTTTCAATTACTTACGGAATTATATTTAGTTAGCATTATTAGAGAAACTAGCCTCAAATAATAAATTTAACTAGCTAAATAAGATAGACAGTGATGCAACTAAGAGTACAAAATTCGAACCAGTAGCGTATTTAGGGAAGGGTGGAGGGTATTGTTGTGCCATGTCTGAACCTTTCGGGCCATAGCACAATACAGCGCAATTGAAAAAAAATGCAGGATAAACAAAAAGCAGACTTTCTACATCTGGCATTTAGCAACATTTCAAGACAACTATAGTGGGTGGGAGTGGGGCAGATTTTATATTTTTTAACCCAGTAGGCCAAAATTTTTTCTGCCTTGAAAATTTCTACCCCCATTCGCATCTGGCGGCTAGGAACTCCGCATCAAGACTCTCAGCTTATGATCCATTTTTACCAAATGGGCCTCCCTTTTGAAATTCCAGCTTAAACCACTGCTTCCAGTAACCTATAAACGACTTTCAGTGCACTAGTACCTTAAAGGCGGTGAATCATCCAGCCAATTCCGGTGGTTTACAATAGTTAAAATTGAACTATAATTTTTGAAATTTTTTATTTTAATTTTGGGGTTGCGGTTGCAAAGATATTCAACAAATACAAAAACATATCCCCCCAAAAAAGTTTTTGGAAACTCTTAGTTTTGTTCTTCCCGCCAAAATCACAGCTCTCTAAACTATTAGGCCGACTGTTGTTTTGGCGGGAAGAACAAAACTAAGAGTTTCCAAAAACTTTTTTTCGGTGGGATATCTTTTTGCATTTGTTGAATATCTTTGCAACCGCAGCCTCAAAATTAAAACAAAAAATATCAAAAATTATTTATAGTTCAATTTTAACTATTATAAACCACCGAAATTGGCTGGATGATTCACCGCCTTTAATACTTAAATTGTCAAATTTTGCAAGAGCTCTTAAACAAAGACTAAAGACAAAATCAATGGGGGTATTTAAGATTAGGTCAATTACACAAAACTAGAATGCCGTTGACTCCATTCTTTTTGACTCAGCCGTTCCAGAGATATTCTACTTCAAACACGACGTCGGGGCCTCTAATCGGTATAATGTTATAATTTTCATTGGCAACTCCGACGTTGAAAGCCTTAGCGTCTTTAGCTAGCGACGCTATCCCAGCTCTAACCTAAAGCAGCGTTGCTATTGGGCTACTGCATTGGGTCGTTTCGCTGCGCAATAATCAGTTTGATCTTGTCTTGTTAACTTGTCTTGTTAACACAACTCAACACAATGAACTTGTCAACACAACATATCCGAGCTAGTAGAGTTATTAGAGTTGTAGGCCATTGTTTGCAACTTAGTTGGAAAAGTTTATTCCAAGGTCACAAAATACTGTAAACAAATATAACAGGCCTACTCAGGTACTAGGCTATGATTTAGACTGAAATGTATCTGACAGCCTGATTTTTACTGAGATCGCTATGCTACCTAACAGTCTACTCTTTTTACCAGCTAGGATCTGTTGTGTCGACAAGATCAATTGATTAGCGCGCAGCGAAACGACTCAATGCAGTAGCCAAATAGCGACGTTGTTTTAGGTAAGAACTGGGATGGCGTCGCTAATGACGCTAAGGCTATCGACATCAGGGTTGCCAATAAAAATTATAACATTAGATTGATTAGAGGCCCCGAAGTGGTGATTGAAGTAGAACATCTCTGGAAGTGCTGAATTAAAAAGGATGGACTCAACGCCAATCTAGTTTAAAAGCATTGGCCTAACTTTAAATACCCCCATTGATTATGCCTTTAGTCCTCGTTTAGCAGACTGAAAGTGTCTTGTTTTATTTTATCTTTTACATACAATGTGCGGAAGTTCAGTATCACGTACAATTAGACCAGAATTAATATCTTTCTGATCTTGCTAACAATTCAGCGAAGCAGCGATGATTATACAGTTCCCACCAAGTTTTGGTGATTTCCTATCGAAACTAACAAGTTTGTAATAATTGAAAGCTGCCTAAGTGTATAAAAAACAAATTCCAAACACTAGGGTGTCCGCCCCAGGTTTACCCGAAACCAAACCCGGGTTTTGGGGAAATTTTCGAAAAACACGGGTTTCATTAAGTTGAATTTTTGCACGAATTTAGTTCATTATTGCACAAAAGTTCTTACAATGCTGAAAAATTCAGCTATAAAACATTTTGGAGAAAAAAAGCATAAAGTTTAAAAAGCTTTCATTGAAAGAAATGCAAGAATTTCCCAAAAATAGTTGCGTGCTGTAATCAATGACGTGCCTAGGAGAATGCGGGCAGTGCTCGAACGCTAAAGAGCACATTTTATATAAGTAAAAGCACCAATTTTAGAAGCAGATAATACCCGGGTTTAGAAAAACAAACTCGAATCGGACTCTCCATTACATGTAACAAGTAGTAACACAGCAGAGTGTTCAAAAACATTTTGCCTATAATTGTCCAACGTTATTCTATCAAGTGTAGTATGCCGGTTTATCACAGCCAGTAAAACACGTCCCATTTTTTAATTTCCTTTTTTTGTTTTTCAGTTATAAGCTAGCCCAGGCCTAATTCGTACTCTGACTTAAATATAAGCTATAGACAGTATCCAGACTCTTGTATGCACAATCAAACCTTTGATTAACAGCCTAAGACATGCTGTTTCGGAATCGACATTCGTCTTTTATTCCTCGTTAGTATGGGTAGGACTACAGGTGTGAACATGAGCGTAGAAAGGCAAGGAATCGCAAATTAATCACGTAATATTGTGATTACTTAATATTTTTGGAAAAAATTGTGTTGTGATCTGGTTAATTTGCGATTCCTTGCCTTTCTACGCTCATGTTCACACCTGTAGTCCTAGCTATACTGACGAGGAATAAAAGACGAATGTCGATTCCGAAATAGTACGTCTTAGGCTGTTAATCAAAGGTTTGATTGTGCCTATAAAACTCTAGATACTGTCTATAGATTTTTATTAATTTTCGTACTACACTGTTTTTAATAGACTTAAATATATTTCCGAAACGTTTTTTTACTTAAAATGCTTACCAAACAAACCTACAGAACATGCTGTCGCTAGCGAACGAACACTTATACATTGCCCACAAAAGATGCGAATTGTCTCAAACCCGGTTCAAATTGTAAATAAAAATGGGTAGACTTTTCAAACATGGTGACATCAGAAATATGGAGCCACGAAAATTCCATTTTACGCTACCAAGTGGTCACAATTCCATAACCTTATAAATAGAGAAATTATTAACAGGTTTATTGCTGGCACGTTAGACGATTTGTCAAAACTAAACGTTGTTTACAGCAGTATCATCAGATTAGCAGAGGACTGAAGGCAGAATAAATGGGGTATCTAAAGTTAGGCCAATCAGATTACATTGGCGTTGACTTTTTCTCCTTGACCCAGCCGTTCAAGAAATATACTATTTTAGACACGACGTAGAGATGTCAGCGAGGTTTTTTCAAATAACGTCAGATTTTCAGAGAAAAAACATCAGAAAACATCAAACCCACAAAACCGGGCCTTTTCAACAAATTTCCAACAGAAACCACCATGAATTTAGATGTGGTTGGGCTGGGATCATTTATTTATTTATTTTTTAATGGTGATCGCCTTTTTCTCAGTAAAATTTGGTGAACACCTTTTTTCTTTTTTTTGGAGATCACCTCTTTTCCAGTGGCGGATCCAGAAAATTTTGGTGGGGGGGGATTTGAAGCACAAAACCTCAAAAATTCGGATGTCTTCACCAAAATTGAGACTGATTTTTCGGCCGAAATCGGAAATTCAAACGTTTTTTTCGCCCAAATTCAGGTGGTCTCCAAAAAAAAAAAAAAAAAAAAAAAAAAAAAAAAAAGGTCTTCACCAAAATTGAGACTAATTTTTCGGCCGAAACCGGAAATTCAAACGTTTTTTTCGCCCAAATTCAGGTGGTCTCCAAAAAAAAAAAAAAAAAAAAAAAAAAAAAAAAAAGGTCTTCACCAAAATTGAGACTGATTTTTCGTCGGATTCGTTACGTTTAGGTCGGTGGGGGGGGATGCATCCCGAAATGGAGCCGATTTATTCGAAACAGAGGCTGATTTTTCGGCCAAAATCGTTACTTTTAGGCTGGTGGGGGGGGATGCATCCCCCCCATCCCCCCCTCTAAATCCGCCACTGCTCTTTTCCATAACTGTTTGTAGTCCTCATTGAATTTTAATCAAATTAATTAAATTTTCTCCTGGAAGCAAACCACAACAGATTTTCGTTAAAAACATCAGAGGTCAGCTTGCCAGTCAAAAGCATCAAAGCTGGCATCACTGGTAGAAGTTTCCCAATTATAATTTTTTTGGCAGCCCCGACTTATCAATGTAGTAGCTTAGCCCACAGTGGCTTATAGTTACCTATCTAAAGACTAAAAGGCCTCTGTGGCTTAGCGCTTGATTGCGAGTTTGCCTTAGAATAGAACTAAGATGGCGTCGCGGATGTACTTAATGTCAGGGTTGCCAATAAAAAATGTGATTAGAATGGCCTCTACGTCATGTTCAAAGTACAATATCTCTGGAACGGCTGGGTCAAGAAGACTGCTGGAGTCAACGCTAATCTATTTAAATACGACTGTCCTAACTTTAGATACCCCCACTGATTTTGTTTTAAGTTCTTTTTTAAACTTTATTTGGTGACGTCACAGTTCTGCCTTCCGCTAGATAGACCTACATTTTTCGAACAAAAGATTTCGTTCTTGGTTTAAGCCTTTCTCAGCTGATCAGCTGTCGAAAGCTACTCACTTAGCTTCTCAATTCCCTAAGGACTGGTCTGATATCTAGTGTAACTAAAACAATCTTGTTCCAACACTAGGCGGTGCCGCATTCTTTTCAAGAATTAAAAGCTTTTCTGCAACCAATTTCCGCCTGAAAAAAAGGCAGCAACTTTCGGTTCAAGGAAAATAACTTACACTGCAGTTTAATTACGTCTTGAGGCATGATTTTATTGTGAAGTTATTTATTATCTATAAAATTTCCAACATCCGCAATGGTTGTAAAATTGTAAAACAATAAAGAACTGCAAGAAAGTAATAAGCGATACCGAAAATAATCACAGCAAATTGCCGCCTTTGAACCAAGATGTTTGTATAAGCCTTACGCTCTCAGTAACAACTTACTCTAGCAGGACATAGAAGACAAAAAACACACTTGATGTTGGGGTTTTTGCTATTGCAAAAAAAGTCGAATCGGCACTCGTACTACAGAATAAATAATATATTACTAACAACGCCGTGACGTCATAATGATAACATCATAAACTCAAAACTATTTTTTTTGAAAAATGTTGGTGAACACCAACTCGCGTGCTAATTTCGATGTTCTTATGACTTTTGGTTTAGGAGTTAGATAGGGGGCATTTTTGCCCCCACCCTTCCGCATAAAATAGGGCTAAATTTTTTAGCAAAAACGAGCCTCGCGTTCTTACTAAACAGTGCTTATAAAAAAGGTGTTCCTAACCGTTACTTAACAGTGTTAAGCATTGTTAAGTTAAGCATTGTTAAGTAAGTTAAGCAATGTGAAATTAGGAGCATGGTAAATGGACTTCTTGAATAACTTAATCAAAAACAATACAGCTAAATACTGTTGAACATATTCATTGAGACGTATTTATTGAGAACATATTTATTGAGACGAATTCTATTTGAATAAGATTGACACTGGTTTTAAGAAATTAACTAAAACGTCTTTATGAATATGTTGTACAGTATTTTGGAATTTGGATGTATTGTTTTTGATTAAATGCGAAATTGCTCTTTCCATGTTGCATTTACGGTCACGCACAAAATTTGCATGTTATCAGTACTAAAAATATGTGGTTGGACTAATCAATTTTACTTGTAATAGTCGCAAACGCGTTTATCAGAAAGCGTCACAGATTTTTGATACACCTTTGGCGCCCCGCAGCGAAAAGAAGACAGCGCTTGTTCGAAAGACACTACCGTGTTGATATTTTGGACACGCTTGGTTAAATCGCTGTCTCGTTAAGTTGCTACTTGTGTATTGTCGATTTTGTTACGGTAAAAAAGTTTCGTGATCGCGGCAAGCAGCTCAACAAAAAAGTTACGATGATACACAAATAAGAACTATGTACTTCAGTGCTAGTTTAGTCTAGACAGATTTTCCTAAATAGGCTGCCTGACCTAGTGGTCGAAGATTGCAATGATAACTGAATGTGCAGGTTGGACAGTCTAATAGTGCAGTAATATAGGACTCGACAGACTATTTTTGCAATACGTACTAGCGAGGGCCAGGACGTATTTCGCAGATCGGCCAGTTTAATTTTTGCTCAATTTTGACTAAGCAAAGCAACCGCGATTTCTAGACTAGCGCAAATCCACAGTGTTAAACTTATTCTTTTGTCACAAAGCGTTGTTAAAAAGATAACCAATGCAACTTAGCTCAGTTAGCTGTTAGCTTAGTAAACGGTAAATTTATTCCTTTCACGGAGCTAAAATGATTATTTTGTCACAAGATCATATTACAGTATTTTCTTTTGCAAACCGCCATCATTCTGAAAGTTATTGCAGCAGTCAGAGGCGGCTCGTGACCATTTTGAAGGGTAAGATACAGATTTTATTGAAACATTTGGGCCCCTAAAAACAAAAGGTCAACTTCGTCGGTAAATTTAACTGTGACGAAAAGGTGCTGCAGCATTTAAGTCATCTTTGCAATTATTCAAAATTCATACTTCAAAAGCGGCACCCTGGCACGGACTTAACCTGCTCTCGATTGGTATCACTGACATCGTAAGCTCGATGCTTGCTTGATTTGGCCGGGCGTTACATACGCGCTACTTGAAGACACGTGTTTCAAAATTTGCTTCTCCGTCAACAAAACTTAGTCGCTGCTTTTAATGATGGAATTCTTTGAAAAAACAAAAATGTCGATGTAAAAACTTCAATCTGATCTGATTGAACGCAAATTACCGAAACTGGCGAAACATAAGAAGTACACCATAGCCAGGTATTTACGATATTAACCAAGAAGTCTAAATATTTACGATTTTAATCACGATGAAGTACAGACCTGCAATATTAACTAGACCAAAGGTGTGTATATGGCTTTGACTGTACAGCTATTTGGTTGACGTTGCTTTTAATGCTTCATGATTTTGCTAATTTTTCAAAACAATTAAATTTTGAAAGCAAAAAATCACAAAGCTTTTAAAGTTTGTGATACAAAATTTGAAAGAGGCGTCACATTTAAGTTTTTGATCTGACTATCAACGACAACGTACTTAAAAATTTATTTAACGCAATTGAGTCACTATTTAAAAACTCAATCAAGTTCAGAAAAGTTGGATAGTGCCTCGAAGTCCCCAGATATCGCTTGCGATGTCACGTTCTAGTTTAGCATGGGCAGTAATTACCCTTCCACGACTCTGTAACTAACCGCAGTATCCTACAACCACAGTACAAGGTGAGATATATTCTTTACCAACGCGAACTTGCTATCAACTAGAATGTGACATCGCAAGCGATATTCGGGGACTTCGCAAAAGTATCTAACTTTACTAAACTAAAGAACTTTACAATTGCGTTCAGCGTGTTTATGGTTGGTGATAGTCAGATCTGAAATACTCTGCTTTCGAATTTCATAATGCTCCATTTACTTGATCAGGTTTCGGGTTTGTGGTTAACGGCTTTCAAAATGTTGCGTTAAATTCCCATTACTACTTTCTATAATTAAAAACACGATTAATTAGTAAAGTATTAAAAACTCTAGGATACCAGTAAATTAACACAAAAATATTGTCGACCGCTAACAAGCTATTATCGCCTTCAACTAATGCGTTTTATCTGCTCGAACTTAGATTCGTTAAGTGTATTTGTTCAGATAAAAGATACAAACTACTGTCCATTTACAATCGTGCTGACAATGAGGGTATCAAAATGACGGCAGAAAGAAATAACTTCCTGCATAAAACGATCGATTTAGTAAATTCTCAGACAAGAATGACAATTGGGAAACCATAATGCTTTCATAAGTTATACACTGAAAAATTGGAATGCGATTAGCTTACAGGGCTCATTTGGCTTGGTCTCCTCAATGTGATCCACCAAATTTTGTTACCTTTAATCTTTGATTCATATTAACCTATCCTATAGATTTAATTTGTTTAGATTTTGTGGCTAATGGGGGCAGGTGTCAACATAATTGGAGGATCCCTATAATATGGCATCCCCCAAATTTTTCATGATATCTTTTTACCTATGTTGAAAATTTCATTTTTCTTTGAGCTTAAGTGGTTAAATATTTTGAAAGACGTATTTGAGGAGGACTACCCAATTGTGGCAACTGAAAATGGTTGAAAAGTGTAAATTTTTGAGAACCTAATTGAGGGACCCTCATTTTGGTACCCCCAAATTTTGTCATATTATAACTTTCTGTAATATTTACCTATCCTGAAAATTACATGAGTCTAGCTTAAGTGGATAAAAACTTAATTTTGGCGGTGCCGGAAAACTTGAGAATTTGAGAAATTTGAGAAAAACCTCCTCATTGTGGTACCCCTAAGTTTTGTCAAATTTTATCTTTTCTTCACATTTGTCTATCCTGAAAGTTTCGTGTGTCCAGCTTAAACAATTAAGTTTTAGCGCCCTCATTTGAGGAGGACCCCCATTGTGGTACCTCCAAATTTTGGCATATGATATATCTTTAACATATATTTACTTATTCTGAAAATTTTATCAGTCTAATATGAGTGGTTTAAAAGTTTGAATCTTGGCGGCCCCGTTTGAGGGGGACCCCTCATTTCTGTATCCTCAATTTTTTTCAAATTTTTTCTTTTGTTTATATTTGCTTACCCTGAAAATTTCATGTGTCCAGCTTTAAAGGTTAAAAAGTTTAAATTTTGGCGGCCTTGTTTGAGGGAGACCTCCTCATTTTGGTACCCCCAAATTTTGTCAAATTTCATCTTTCCCTTTTATTTACTTACCTTAAAAATTTTATTGGACTAGCTTTAACGATAAAAAAATTTGAATTTTGGAGGGCCTGTTTGGGGGGGACCCCCTATCGTGGCACCCCCAATTTCAGGCGGGCACCAGTACTTTAGGATATCTATAATAGCTCACAGTATGATCCATGTGCGTTTTGTAGTTTAGAAGTAGATAGTGATGGAAGAAAAAAAAAATAAAAAAATAAAGAAAAATTTTATCCAAGGCGGAATAAATGAATATGACCATAATGAAGGTCGTAAGTTGTATTTTCTAAAAATTTTACTTTTCTTTATTGATATGGGTGGTTACCGAGATATACCGGTCTTAACAGAAGTGGGCAAAGCGCAATTAGAAGCGCAAAGCGCAACCTCCGCAATTGCAGAAGTTGCGTTGCGCTTTAATTTTTTGTTTTGAAATATAGCGGAAGTTGCGTTGCGGACTACAGTCGTTAAAATTTGTTGCGCTTTAATTGCACAGCACTTTCAAATCTTTTTTCGGTTAATAGCGCAATTCTATACATTGAACATAATTTTTTTCATTTCGATCGTAATATTGATAAATGTCGGCATTTTTTTAGCAAATAATTTACTCTTTTTCTGTCTAAGCTGCAAAAAATGCGGTGTTTGCATTGTGCTGTGAAATTTCAATTGCTGAAGTTAGGTTGCGCTTTAACTTGGTACAAAAATGCCATTCCGCAAAAATGAATCAAAAAGTTCATTGCGGAAGTTGCGTTGCGCTTCAGAAATTCAAAAAATTAAATGGCTCATTTTGTGCTGCGCTTTTACTGGTAGAAAAGATCGTTGCGCTTTGTTGGGCTGCGCTTTTGGTACAATGTTATTCGTGCCCACCTCTGCCGGTTTAAAATTGTCCACTTTTTGCCGATTTTCGGCCTCTGAAATCGCGATCACGTGACTGGGCGCCCCCAAATTTGATGCACATACAGTCTCTTTCTGCACCCAAGTTGTGTTCAAATTTCAGTGTTCCACATTCAGCAAATTTATAGTTATAAGCGAATTAAAAAATTTTCTAGACAAAAATGGCAGTTTTTCTCAAATTTAGAGTTCCTAAATCACGATCACGTGACCTAAGTTCCTCAAAATCGACATACACAATGCTCTTAATTATTGTCATGTTATATCCAAAATTCAACTTTCTATGTTTAACCGTTTTTTAGTTATAAGCAAATCAATAAGTTTCGCTGCTGATCTATCAAAATGGCCAAGTAAAAACAAAGGTTCTACGCGCGCGCGAAGTACCAACAAACACATTTTTTCATTTTTGAACACCAATGATATGCTGTAGATGCTGCTTCAACTGCAGCAGCTTATTTTTCTCCATTTTATCACAACAGGGAGTGATGAAAGGCTAGTTGTGGCGTCATCGTGTACAATTTTAACCGAGACTAGGGGTTGTAAGCACCAATTTAGATTAACTTTGATTCGAGGATTATCAATTTTCTATCTCATAAACCGTTGGACTAATTAGATTAAAATAAACAGAATTTGCAAGTTGATAGATAGCATTGATTCTGAATGACATAACAATGACAACAATTTGTCAGGTTATTTGTCCAACGTAAGGGTGGGTTAAAGGTTGTTAATAAATTTAAATGTAAAAACGGAAGTTAATCCACGTTGCTGCACTCGACCCTGTGATTTCAATGCGTTATAAAAGCTGCGAAGCGAACAGCTTTCCGTTGAATGTTTCCAATCTTTTTTTTTTTAATTAAAATAGTTATAAAAATGCAATAGTTTGCTAATTCATGCGGTCTGGCGTGAATTTTTATTAAATAGATTAAGTACAGGTCACGACAACAATTTTAAAAATTTTCTCCAAAAAATAAAATTAGAAATGCTAATAAAAAAATTCGGTTGTCATAAGACGAAAATTGTCGAAAAAGGTAAAGCTCTCAATTTTCAAAACAGTTTTTGTCCCCATTCTCACCTATGGTCATCGATCTTGGGTAATGGCCGAAGGACTGGATAATGTTACATAATGGGTAAGGGCCGTAGTAAGTGCAATCTTGGGTAATGACCAAAGCAAGTGCAAGCGTTCGAAATAAAGTTTTTAGGAAAAATCGAAGGAGTTACACTATTTAAGAAAGTGCGTAGCTCTGAGATTCGAAAATCTCGAAACATCGAGCCGTTACTTCTCCGAACTGAAAGATCTCTGCTTAGATGGTTAGGCCAGTAAGCAGAATGCCTCAGGAAAGACTTCACAAACAAGCTTTACTTGCCAAAGCAAATGGAAAAACAGCACTTGGACGACCTAGAACTAGATGGACCAATTATTTAGCGGTTCTTGGATGGAATCGCTTGGGACTTCACCCAAACGAAATGATAGAGTTGATTGAAGACCGTGAAGTGTGGTACCTTAATCTCAAGTTGCTGCCCCAGTTACCGCCCCAGGCGGCAGCAAGATTAACTGTTATTGTGTAATATATTTTATGTTTAGCTAGCCCATCTCGAAGTCGTAACTGGGATGGTACATGAACACTTTGGCGTCGCGATAGATTCCTCGGTGTATACAGACATACTGCTAGAAATTAGGTTTATTGAAATGAGAAGTACTTGAGGTAATAAAGAGGTGCCCCAGCCCCCAACTTTGTTCCATTATGGTATTCGTCTTATCCGCGAAAATAGATTTAATTCGTTTACCATTGGCAACCTTACGTTTTGAAATTTCGTGACATCAGAAAAGAATGACTTTGCAAAATTTCTCACAGCAAAAACAACGCAATAATCGATAGTCAAACCTCGCGTTGCTTATTTTACAAAAAAATTTTAATTTACAAAATTTCTTGTAGAATAAGCGAAGAGATGGTCGAAATTTTGCGAAGTCATACTTTGCTGATGTCACGAAAGTTCGTGTCAATGGTATGGAGTCAAACGGATTCAATCTATTTTTGCGGATAAAGAAAACAGTGGACTAAGATTTGGGCCTTGGGATCTCTTTATTACCTTAATCAGTTTTCATTTCTTCAATGAAACCAATTTCAAGCAGTACCGGTTTCAGTTAAACGTCCGCGGCCCGGTAACAAGTTCGTCACAGACTGGCACCGGGCCGCGAGCCCGCAACCCGATGTTTTCCGACCACTAGTCTAATAGCTCCAACAAGTAAAAAAGAGAACGGCCAGCATTTAGCCGCTTGAAATTGAAAAGCGGTGCATTATACTGTTTCGGTAAAGTTGCGTTACAAGACAACGCGCATCGTTCCTCTTAAATTGGCAGAGCTGGTGTGACAAAATGACTTGGTGATAAAATGCAAGTACAGTTTGAATTACTCGCAAAAATTTTTAATCAAAAAACGCTAATAAAATTAACCGTAAGTTATTATTTAAGATGTTTCTCTGTCGGCTGGACCTGGATTTTTTTCCAAATTACAATATTCCTATTACCAGTTTTTACCCGTTGCCACGTTTGAAAAGCAACTGGCTCAAGGGTTAAAGCTTGAAAACTTTGTCCCGAAAACCCATGTCTTTCAAAAAACGACAGGTCTTTACCCACACCACCATGACAATGGTGACACCTCTCAAAATAAATTGTCTTTTTGAACGATTTTGTGATAAAACTGCAGCAACAGAACCAAACTTCTATATTTCACCCGAGACCCGAATTTTGGAATAAACTAGAATTGACATCACAAGCGATATCCGGGGACTTCGCAAAAGTATCTAACTTTACTGAACTAAAGAACTTGACTCCACTTAAAAATAGCGTTCAAACTGCGCTGAGTGTGTTTGTGGTTATTGATAGTTAAATTTACAATGCGTTGTTGCGTCCTTGAATAAGACTTTTTACGATGATTATCTCTGCTTGGTGGCTTCGAACTAGCAGCAAATTCAATAGACAAGAATTCAAAGAAATTCATAGAAACATCGGATTCCGATTCACTGGAAACTTCTCAGCACGTGCAGATTTCTCCGTGCACGAGGTAGTCATTGCAACAAAAAGTGTGCGAATCGTCCAATGGTTAACGTCTGACGCTGTCCGAAACAGAGGATAAATATGCAATAAAAAGCAATAAACACATCGCTTTAGAATTTCATAACGTTCCACTAACTTGAACAGGTTTGTGGTTACCGGCTTTCAAAGTTCAAATGTCTAGAAAAAGCTTCTATAAATGTCAGTCAAAATTTCACAACTCTGCTTAGATCTCGTTTTAACTTTTAAGGAGCTCGATGCAATTTTCACTTAGCAGCGCAGTTATTAAAATTGGGGCAACTTTTAAGCAGTATGCATGTATGAATGATGTAAATAATAACTATAGACCAATTCGGTTTACAAACAAAACCAATGTTAAAACAAATATTTCAATAGTAATCTTTTGCTCAGATCATAACAACTGAAACGACATTCCACTTTACTGCAGCAAAACTTTTTGATATGAAAATGCCAATATGATTTTTGGATTTCGTACTTACATTATCCTGACCAGAAACTTGACACAGTACCATTCTAAACATCAAATCTATACCCTCAACTAGCCAGCCCACTGCAGTATTTTTTTTAAGAAGAATTTTATATAACCACATGCATAAACATTGAACACTGTCTTCTAGTAATTTTTTTCAAAATTTAAGACCTAAATCAAAACAATGCCTGCCTTAGCAATTAGCATGGAAAAAGATACGTACACAAGCAAAATTTAGAAACAAAAAATCAAATTTTAATAAATTTATGAGTAGTATTGCAGAGTCTAACTTCACGATGATTTCTCATTGAAAACTCGTAATAATTTACTCCACTCCATGCTTTCCAGAACCCTAGGTATAATGTTTAAAGTCAAACAACTCTTTACCAAAAATTGTCTACTTCGTATGCACATTACGCTCTTTCTAGTTTTATTTTAACAGCCTTGTGGTAAATCGCTCTTAAAGTTAAAAGGTCTCAAAAAATTATCAAAATAATCAAGTAACGTCAATCAAAAAGCTCATATAACAACGCTACAACTTAGCAATGATTAAAGGAGTTTCAAACAGTTTTTCACTTTATTATGAAATAACATAGAGCGATCTTTAAAATTTCAACAACTTTTGAGCAAAATATTATTACATCAACCAAACTTCACGCTAACCACGGCCAGAAATATGCGCTCATTTTACAGCCATTTTTATTCTGAGAGCACTATTTAGCATTGCTAACCAACGGCCAACATATTGAATATTTTCCAGTATAATCTATTACATCCATTATTCAGCACCAAAACTTTTTAAATACAATGGTTTAAAAGCTTTGAAGAACAAGTCGAAGATTTTTTCAACGTCACAAGTGACAGTTTTGTAAAAAACTTGGCCGTCCAACTTAAATCTATCAAAGCCATTAAGCTCAAGTACTTCAACGTCTTAAATGTTGGAGTAATCCCACAAGTGTGACTCTTTAATTTTTCTGTGATTCCAAGTCATTCTGAGAATTCATCTTATAGTTTTGAAGGTCCATTTAAGGGCTAATTGTCCAACATGATATTGCCAAGTTCAGCATATTTTGTCTTTCTCTTGAATAAGCCTATGATACTCTTAAAATTTGATATGTCTAGCTGGGAAACTTGGTAATTAAAGATTTAAAAATTTTTAGAGGCCCATTTGGCATGGTTTCTTCAATGTGGTCTAACAAATTTTGTGACCTTAAATTTTTGATTCATACTCGTATTAACCTATCCAATAGATTTAATTTGTTTAGCTTTGTAGTTAGTGGGAGGAGATGCCTACATAATTGGAGGATCCCTGTAGCATGGCATCTCCAAACTTCTTCATATTATATTTTTACCTATCCTAAAAATTTCGCTTGTCTAGCTTGAGTGGTTAAAAATTTTAAGGACCGTTTGAGGAGAACTA
Source organism: Trididemnum nubilum (assembly GCA_963965965.1). Lineage (NCBI taxonomy): Eukaryota > Metazoa > Chordata > Ascidiacea > Aplousobranchia > Didemnidae > Trididemnum > Trididemnum nubilum. The sequence continues at coordinate 22,644,112 of OZ014482.1, read as the reverse complement.
TTCAATTGTGGCACTTGAAATTAGTATTGTTTTATCTATCATTGTATTTACCTATTGTCTAATACACCTATATGTGTCTAGCTTGAATGGTTGAAAAGTTTAAACTTTGGAGGACCCAACTGAGAAACCTGACATATAACTTCGTGTTATATTTACCTATCCTGAAAGTTTCATGTGTTTAGCTTAAGTGGATAAAAATTTTTGATTTTGGCGGCCTCGTTTGAGAAGGATCCCCCCATTGTGGTACGCCCACGTTTTGTCAAATTTTTCCTTCGTATCTGCCTATCCTAAAAAATTCATATGTCTAGCTTAAGCAATTAAAAAGTTTTAATTTTGGCGTCCTCATTTGAGAAGGACCCATCATTGTAGTAACCCAAATTTTGTCATATTTTATCTTTCACACGTATTTAGCTATTTTGAAAATTTTAGGTGTCTATCGTAAGTGGTTAAAAAGTTTTGAATCTTGGCAGCTACATTTAAGGGAGACCTCTTCATTTTGGTACCCTCAAATTTTCTCTTCTTCATATTTGCTTACCCTGAAAATTTTATGTGTCTAGCGTGAGTGGTAAAAAAGTTTGAATTTTGGCTGCTCAGTTTGAGACCTCCCTCTTTTTGGTACCCCCAAATTTTGTCATTTCTGTGTGTTTACTTACCTCATAACTTTTATGTGTCTAGCTGAAACGGTTAAAAAGTTTGAATTTTAACGGGCCCGTTTGGGTGGCCCCCCATCATAGTACCCTCAATTTTTGTTAAGTTTAGTTCATTTTAATACATACCCATTCTCAAAATTTGATTCATCTAGCTCCAACGGTTCAAAAGTTCAAATCTTGGAGGACCCATTTGAGGGGATACCCCCAACGTGGCAGCCCCGATTTCAAGCGGTTCTCCTCTAGTAGTCCTCCCTGATATCTACAATTGCTCAAACTTTGAAAACTGTGCTTTGAGCGGTTTAGAAGTAGATAGCGCGGGAAGAAAGAGAAAAAAAGAAACAGAAAAAAAAACAAGAAAAATAGTATTCAAGTTGAGATAAATGAACATAATTACAAAAAGATGTTTGATAATGTGTTCAAAAATCACATATCATTTTTCATCAATATCGGTAGTTACCGAGATACATCGGTTCAAATTCGTCAACTTTTTTCCGATTTTCGGCCTGTAAAATTGCGGTCACGAGATCGGGTGCTCCCAAACTCGGTTCGCGTAAAGCCTTTTGTTTCCTTCATGTTGAGTCCAAATTTCAGCTTTGCACGTCTAGTGGTTTTCGAGTTATAAGCGAATTATTAATTTTCTACCCAAAAATTGCCGTTTTTTCCTGTTTGATTTTTGTGTGTTAATTCACTATCACATGATCTAAGATCCCCAAAGTTAGCACACATGATGCTTTCAATAATTCTTATATAAGTCCAAATTCAAATAGGCAAACAAAAACAAAGGTCCTACGCGCGCTGGCGCGAAGTCCCAATTACGGAAAAAGCGTCAGCGATACAAACTTTTTTCTTTAGCAAATAACAGACTCTCGAGTTTTTTAATTTTCAGTTTGTGTAGCATTTTTTTTACCTAGCATTTATCATAAATTTGTAGCAGGCCTATTTTAACCTCCAACATGTCAAAGCAAGATAACGGCTTGTATCCGTACATACTTGGAACTCTCATCTGTTCATTAACAGCGACTTTCTTGGCAACCTTGAACTTATTGGATCTTGGTGAGTTTTACAGGACAGTCATTTTGCAAAGGCGTTGCAATAATTTCCAGTTTACCCTATCATACCGGTATGTCTTTGCCAATGGTCAAGCGAATACAGTAGAACGTCTGCTAGCAAATCCGTAGACTTTGGTTCGATTTCCGGTTAGGTCACATTATGGACTGTAGAAATTGGTATTCACTGCTTCCCTGCGTGGCGTTTAGCAATATAAAAACAGAGTGAAGTCTCCACAGTCTATGGTAGACAGTGGCTGAGGTGGGCCAGAGGTACATGTAGCTTGACTCAGGGACCGAATTAAGCTCCCATTGCTCTTTCCTTTCCAATGTAACGTGGTAAATCGGATGTAATAATTGCAATTTTAATCACTCATTTGGCAGTACTATCAAGTTTTGCGTTACCGGTTTCTTCTGTAACGGTGAAATCGGTTATTTATGCATCCAACCGTCTAATTAGTGACTCTCTTGACGATGACTTGAACTAGTAAGCTCACGCCTTTGAACTAGGAAGTCTGGTGTTCATTTTCCGAGACTGACTAACATAGTCTTATTAAACTGCGTTGATGTATATCGATAGGCTGACTATGCATGATTCTATTTTCTCACTTTGGTTGTCTCAAACATGCAGAACCTAATTTGTATTGTTAATTATTTTGTTTTTCTGTGCTTGTGCAGTTTAAAAGTTCGTAGCGGTAGAAACTTTTTGTAATGCCGGATGTGAATTGTATTGTGTTATACGACGGGCAAAATGATATGCCAGTGTGATAATAATTTAGGCGTTTCAATATTTTTAGGTTTTCGTCAAGTTTAGAGATACGATTCTGTAGGTTTTGCTGTAAGACGTCTTCAAACCTTGAGCACTCTCTCCTCTATAAGCATTTTAATTTTTGCTTCTTCAGTTTTGAATGATTTCTAACTGGAAAAAAACTTTTTTACGCTGCTGGTTGTTTAGGTATCTTTTATTCCACCATGGAGGAGTTCGTGGACAAATATTTCACCTCCACAACCCCCCAGATGACCACATCTGCGATTATGTTTTCAACTCTTTACACCTTCAACGTATTGACCCTGGGTGGATTAGCAATTACTTGTCATTATTTTCCAAAACATTGCCCTTCACTTACTCTTCACCCAACACCAACCCCAAAGGTAACATTTAAACAGCTTGTTATTTTCTGTATATTTTAGTCAATATATCAGAATTTTTTGACTTTTGCATTTTAATCCTCCTATCGATAGAAAACACAAAACGTTAGTGGTATTGTTTGGACGAATCCGCACCTGCTTTTTGACTGGTTTTTGTATTTGTTGTCCATTTTATGACTTAGCTTTAGTGGTATTTATAGACAAAATGTTTTGTTCATTTAATAAAATTGTGTCTTATAACCGATCAGTGGCCAGTGAATAGAGAGAGCGTTTGCTACTGAAACAGTAGGTTCGGGTTCAATTTTCGGTCGCGTCATACCAAAGGCTATAAAAATGGGTATTCGCAGCTCAGAGTTGTAAGTCGGGCCGGGCTTTTCGGGTCGGGTTCGGTTTCGGGCCGGGTTCGGGCCCAAAGTTGCCAAAATTTCGGGCTTAATTTCTGCCTGAGACGTGCATTTTGTCTTAGGTGCGCAAAAATATAATCAAAATAACTTGGCAACATTGCTAAATTTTTTGGACCTTAGTTAACTTTCGTTTTTTTTTCCGGGCATGATTTGGGCTTCAAATTAGTTTTCGGGTTCGGGCCGAGTTCGCCCTTATATTTTCGGTTCGGGCCTGAACTAGTCGGCTCGTTTACAACTCTGTCACAGCTTCACTGCTTGACGTTCAGTAATTAAAAAAGGACAGCGTGAAGTCTTCATCGAGTGGTAGACAGGTAGGCAGGTGTTAGTTTGACTCGAACACCGCAAGGTCACTTCGTGGCCAAGGTAACTTGGTAAATTAAATGTAATTGCAATTATAAATACTCCAAAACTTAAACAAAAGTGGTATTGAGAACCAGGCATTTGACTACCAACTTTTTTGTTATAATTTAAAACTTTTCAGATTCTTATAAACTGCTTAGTATAGACAGGCGCGTAACCAGAAATCTGCAATGAGGAGGGGGGTGTTGCAGAGGCGTAGAACTGAAAGAAATTGGTCTTCACCTAAAATTGGAACGATTTTTCTGTCCAAATTCAATTTAAGACCAAAAAATCAGATATTCGGCTGAAATCGGAACGATTATTCTCTCCAAATTCAGTTGTTCACTAAATAAAAAGAAACAAAGGTGATCACCTCCAACTGCAACTTCCATTGGGGGGAGGCTATTTTCCATTCCAGTGCAGAAATCTGGCTCAAAAGTGTTTGAAACATAGTATTTTCCATGTTCTGCTTGCCAACGGGGGGGCTATAGCCCCTTTTCCCTGGCTACGCTACTGAGCACAGATAGTAACTGCTAGTAACCATCGTATCAAAACGCAACAAGTGACGACGAAAAGATGATAGTTAATTCTTGCAGTTGTTTTAGCTTTAGGCAGGCTAGGAAGTTTAAATAGTAAAGCTTAATTAAAATTAAAAGGCTTAAATGCTTAAATTTTGATTTGCTTGTGAAAACTTAAGATCTCGAAATAGCGCAGTCCAGCTATGAAAACTTTGTAATCAGAACAGGTTTTAAAACTTTGGATTTTTTTTGTTTTTGATTAGAAGAGTGAATATTGTATTTGGTTGACACTTCATGTTTAAGTTCAAAAACTCGGTCGAATATGCCAAGAAAGAAGCAATATTTCAAACTTTCAATTCTGTTTTTTTCAGTCGTTCTTCTGCTATTGGGTGATTTCTTTTCTGTGCAGTATAACGTGGTCATTGAATTTCCACTATGATCGGATTGTACTTGCTTGGTTGGTGCAGGTTGTTGCTTGCATTGCTTTGTGGAAAGCCTATTTTATATCTGCCCGAATCGTAGACCAAAATAAGCAAAAGTACAAATCGGAAAATCCACGTACGTATATCAAGTTGTTATGTTGTTGTACAAAAATATTTTTTGACTTTTGTTGTACAAAAATATGCTTTTTTGGGACTTCCGTGACGCTTTGCGACGGAATCTCTGTTTTTTCCGTGCAAAATTAACGGTTTTTATGCAACTATAGGCCGAAATCGCTATAACTTCAAAACGGCTGAAGGTAAAAACTTGAAATTCAGAACTTAGATGGGGAATGTATGGAACAACCATATTCAAATTTATGGGGCAATCAGTCACGTGATATGGATTTCCAAGCCCAAATACTGAAATGCCAATGGAAACTTCAAACTGGTTGAAAATTTTGCTCGAAAACTACTTTCTAGAGGAGAGTAAAATTTTCGAATTTAGAAGCGCCTGGGGATATAGTTTCAGCTCCCACATTTAGTTTTTGGAATACCGTCCCTTTTTTTTCTTTCTTTGTTTCTGTTTTTTTTTTAGTTTGCAATTTGCATGAGCTGTGATGGCGTAGTGCGTAAAAGCGCCATAGTTTGAGATAGTGTTGAGTGAACAGAGCTACTCGAGCATTGCTTTTACCCAAACCACAAATAAATTGAAATCAACATTTTTTTTCATCAAGCAAAATCACATTCAATCTTTTTATTTTGGCATTACATGTGATCAGAGGGTTTCACGTTTCATTCTTTGTGTAGATTACATCCCTGGAAGAATAATTTGCGATTCTGTTTTAATGCGCTTCACACTAATTTTAGTAATTTAGGTTCTGCTTTGCGAGGCACCCGAGTTTGAAACATTGGGTGATTGAAAACAGCTGGGTTAAAACATCTTGTCGGTCATTGGTTGATAACAAATCACAAATATGTTGCAATTAATAGTTATGCGTCATCATAAAAAGTCACATTCAATCTTTTTTTAATTTGGGCATTGCAACGGTTGGCTCTTAAAGGAATATCGGTAACCTTCAAAATTTGAAAAGGAGAATACGGGTAAAAAGGAACTGGCGAAAGTCCCGTATTATTTTCCTCGTTTATAAGAGCATTTTTATAAGAACGCGAGTCTCATTTTTTGCTCAAAATTTAAGAACAAATTAGGAACAACCTCAGCCTTGGCATGAAAAAAATTTTAGAGTACGAGCCAGTACAATATATTTGTAAGGAATCAGCAGGGTTTTCGTGTCCTTTTTCTATATTGCCATTGTTGATTTATTCGATGGCTAGTTTAATAATCATGATCAATAACAAAATACAATTTCTAACCAAGCAAGAATGACTTTGTGTCGAATGCATTCTCCAATCAAATTCAAAAACAAATGTGGCTGAAAATTCGAGAAAATTTAAGAACTGCCAGCCTCAACTCGAAAGTACTAGGTTCTTACAAAAAAAGTGTAATATTGCATGCAATTTCGTACATATCGCAAATGGAAATTGCAGCACTTTAAAGACACTGGGAGTCCCAAAAGAATTACGTTTGATGAAATTCAAAGCACTCTAATACACCAATTTCTCATTAACTTGGATGCTACCAAATACTCTGTGGATTTAATTGTTTAACATAAATAACAACTTGAAGTAACTTTAATTTTTGCTATGAATGAACCTCATTTGCAAGTTTATCAACGTTCTCTTAGTTCTCTTCAATGCTTTTCGAAGACCATTTATTGTGTCATGGTACGCTTGATTTGCTCATCGTATGAGTATACTCTGGTTGATACGACCATGTTATCACAAATCAAGCCCTTACTCAGGGCCTTAAGGTGCGTTCACGCTGGACGCGAAGCAACCAAAATTTGACGTCATCGACAATTTGCGAAAGGTTTCAACCAGTCGCAAACTTCGCGAGCGGTTGCTTCACTTCATTTTGACAAAATTGTTTTTCAATGGTTGGCCTGTTTTGAACAAGTGACGAAAACGACCACTGGCGAAGATTATCAACCTTCGCTTTGCGTCCAGTGTAAACGCACCTTTATGGAGTGTGCAGCGTTTTCTTACTCTTGCCGTGGTTCCGAGGAAAAAGACCGTTTTGAAAAAATACTCTAAATTTCGGACCTTGAACAAAACAAAGACTAAATAAATTCTTCCATTCTTTTTTCCGCAAAATTTGGTGATAAAAAAATGCGGAAACATAAAAGTTTAAAATAAAAAAGTATAATAAATCTTAAGCACTTTCATTGTTAGCCTAGGTCGGAAATCTAACTAATCTTTGAAGATGAAAGAAGTGTAGGTTTTCGCTGGTTTTCATCCCCTCGGACTTTAAAAAGATACTGCTCGAGATCGGTTTTATTGAAGAAATAGGTATTACTTGAAATGATAAAGATGTGCCCCAAAACTTGTTCTACTATTCCCCTTATCTGCGAAAACAGATTTTTTCATTCATTCATTCACGTTGTTTTACCAGATCGATAAAACAATAAAGATATCACACAATCAGCTTAAAGGCGGTGTGAATCATCCAGCCAATTCCAGGGGTTTACAATAGCTAAAATTAAACTGTAAGTTTTGATATTTTTTGTTTTAATTTTGGGACTGCGGTTGCAAAGATATTCAACAAATACAAAAAGATATACCCCGAAAAAAGTTTTTGGATACTCTGAGTTTTGTTCTTCCCGCCAAAACCACAGTAGGCCTAATAGTTTAGAGATAGTTTATTTCTAAACAGTTTATTTCTAAACAGTTTAGGCCTAACTATCTCTAAACTATTAGGCCTAATAGTTTAGAGATAGTTAGGCCTAATAGTTTAGAGAATTGTGAATTTGGCGGAAAGAACAAAACTCAGAGTTTCCAAAAACTTTTTTTGGGGGATATCCATAGGTGGGCAAGTTAATGTAAAACGTTAGCTTCGTTAACCACTGATCCGTTAACAAACTTTGCACCTTCGTTAACGTTAATTCGTTATTTTCAGCTTTAATTAACGGAAGTTAATAAAGTCCGTTAATTTGTTAACATTTTGCGTGTAATTTAGATTTCTTTTTATTCACTCGCTTCTAGAACACGTATTGACGCTGTTGAGGTGATTATAAGGAAATATTTATTGGTGTGGTGGTCTTTTTGTGTTTTGGAAGTTACATTTTACAGTCTAATCTGATTTCAAGATAAAGATAAGTTAAAATGCACTAACGAAGCTTGATCGGAAAATCTTTGGAGTTTGTGAACAGCGATAATTAATTAAGAGACCTTTGAGTCTGCAGCTTATTATTTGCCACAAAAAAGAGCTCCTTTCTTCGCTTTTTTCTATAAAACTTGTGCTAATACGCAACTAGTGTTACCAGTGCAAACTGGTGTGTACCGGTACGATGAATAAATGGTGCTAGATATTAACAATAAAAACCTTAACGGAAGTTAACATAACTTAACGGAAGTTAATTTAGTCCGTTAACAGAAGTTATCGAAAGTTAATTTAGTCCGTTGACAGAAGTTATCGAAAGTTGATTTAGTCCGTTGACATGAAAAAACTTTTTGACGGATTAACGAGTCAATGAAAAAGTTAGCTTCGTTATTAACGGATTTGCGATTAACGAACTTGTGCCCACCTATGGGGATATCTTTTTGTATTTGTTGAATATCTTTGCAAGCGCAGCCCTAAAATCAAAACAAAAAAGATCAAAAATTATAGTTCAATTTTAGCTATTGCAAACCACCGGAATTGGCTGGATGATTCACCGCCTTTAACAACCAGGCCAGGAAGCAACGAAAGAACCCGGAAGTTTTTTAATCGAGGTGCTCCCTAACAAAACTCGTTTCAATATTGCATGCGAATAAAAAACAGGAGGCACAGCAATACAGAGAGCAAAAAAGACAAAAAAAATTTGAAAAAAGAAGAAACAAGCAGCAGGCAGAAAATGATGAAGAGATAATTAAAATGCCGTAATATGATGTACTAAACTACAAACGGTATTGTATGAAGCAAATAAAAAGGAACATAAAACAATCGAATTGAAGCACATTAACTACTAATGAAGGCAGCACAGCACTATTAACTATCAAAGTGGGCAGCACTGCACTACATTAGACAAAATTGTATTTAGATGAGACACTGGTGACATTGTTAATGGACAAACAAGGCGAAAAAAAGTTGTTGATATATGACATATGACTGAGAAACAAATAAAGTTTCAACATAATTACTAATTAGTCTTATTTTAAACCGTTTTTTTGAATAAATGCCGACTTAAACTTTTGATTAAACTATCTACGTTTTTCCATAATTTTGCACCCGTATAAATCAATAGCTCTTTTCCAATAGATTTTTTTACTCGCGGCTTAAAATACACTGCATTTTGAGTTTGTAGAGGATTGTGGCTATGCATTTCATTTAGTTTTACATAATCTTCATATAAAGAAAACAGAAGTTGGTTGTTATGAAGCTGATGCATATACTTAGCTAATTCGAAACCATATATATATCTGCTAGTTTTAATATATTAAGCTTTTGGTCTGTGGTGTTGCTAGGGGGGGGGTCGCCCGCCCCGGATGTCACCAATTTGGGGTGACATCATTTGGAGGGACACCATTTTAAGATGTGAACCCATAACTCCACTAATTTGTGATAAAGATGTTTTATTTGGTGGACCCCATCCTCATTTGGACCGAAAACTCACTCAGTTTCTGTCGAAGATCTTTTTTTTTTTTTGGTCTTCACCTACTTTTGTTCGGAAAACCCACCCAATTTTCGGCGAAGACCTTTTTTTTGTTCTTCACCTACTCTTAGACATAATTTTCATAAAGGTTGTCACATCACAAAGGGTGACATCACAAAATCCCGCCCCGGATGCCACTATCCTTAGCAACGCCTCTGCGTTAGGTATAGAATCGTCATTTTTGCAGTATTTACTACGGTATTAAAAATTATTGTGTGTATTATGTTATTCATTCGAACAGATAGCTCTCGTAAGTGTGTTTTTGCTGCATTTCCCCAAATTAAAATTCCGTATTGTATCTTTAAAAGTATGAGACTGTGATAGAGCAAGCACAGAGTGTCCCTTGGTACAAGATTACGAATTCTGTAGAAAATTCCCGCATAACGAGCTAACTGAAGAGACAACGTTGGATATGCGTAGACCAATGCAATGTTTCATCTGCACATAATCCAAGATATTTCACAGTTTGTTGACGTTTCAAAGGTGTGGAGTTTAGAATCAAACTAAGACTTGTATTGCAGGATTTTGAGGACACTTTATTTATTATCATATAGCAAGATTTACAGTAATTTAAAGATAATTTATTGCTTCTCATCCAGGTATCAATTTTCCTTAGTTCATTGTTCGCCTCAAGCTCTTGACCAGATGAACTCGTGTTACTTAGAGTTAAATAGGTATCATCAGCAAATACAGTTATGTCAAATTGACTCGAAAGTGGTAGGTCATTTATGTACAATAAGAATAGAAGCGGACCTAAAGACGAGCCTTGGGGGGCTCAACGTTTGATTTTTCCCAATTTTGATTCATAGGGAGGAATTTTTGTGTATTGTTGTCAATTAAACAGGTAGCTTTTCGTCAGCTGAAGTGCCAGACCTCGAATACCATAATTTCGCTCCTACTTATCAAGCAATATTCGATGATCGACCGTATCAAATGCTTTGGACAAGTCTAAAAAACGCAACAAGACAAGTGAACAAATTATCATCAGCATTTTTTAAAAGTTTTTCATAGATGTTACTAAGAGTATGAGTTGAAGATGAATTTTGTCTAAAACCATATTTATGTATAGATTACAAATTATATTTTTTAAGGTAGTGGTGAAGACGGTTGCAAATCAACTTTTCAAGAATATTCCAAATTGCGACAGTAAGGAAATTGGCCTGTAGTTATTTGCCTGATTCAAGTCACCTCTTTTAAAGATTAGCACGACTTCGGCTATTTTTAAGGAATCTAGATATTTACCTTGTTCAATACAGGGATTAAAAATATTACATATGACAGGAGACATTAGTACGTTGCTATATTTTAAAAATTTTGTATCAATATCATTTTCTCTATTAGATTTTTTGGTTTTTAAGGATCGAATGATGGTGGCTGTTTCATCAGATGATCCAGGAGAAAAGAAAAAAGAGTGTTTAACACGTGGTACATTATCGTAAAATAAAGATGGCTGATTAGTTATGGGTTGGATTTTGTCGGCAAAACTTTTACCTACATTAACAAAGAAGCTGTTCATAATCCGACAAATACTTAGAGTGTCCTGTACTATTTCATCGTCACTGATGAGTTTCGAAGGAATAACTTTTTTTCTTTTTAGTAGAGGCCAGCTCATTGATGACTTTCCACAATTTCTCTTGGTCATTTTTATTTTGGTAAAAAGAATCTCTGTAGTAAGATTCTTTAGCTGATTTGATGACTCGATTGAGAACATGTCTATATGTTTTGTAATTGTTAATCTCTTCGTCGCTACGCAAGGCCTTGTGCAATTTGGAAAACAGAGCGTGTTTTTTTTTTATTGATTTTAGCAAACCTTTTTGTTAACCAAGGCTTTGTGTGGAGTCGTTTTTCTTTGGGGGAGGCTTTTCGCAGAGGAGCAAATTTGTTCACAGCGGAATTAAAAGTTACACCAAATTTGTCAAAAAAGTTAGATTGACAGAATCGTTATTTTCTAGTTCAGCATCTTTCAGATACTTTCTGGACATCGCAAAAGGATGACTACGCAAAATTTCGTGCAGAATAAAGAACGCAATATTCGATTGCCAATTTGATATTTCGAGCATCGCGTTGTTTATTCTGCGAGAAATTTTGCGGAGTGATCCATTTTTGATGTAACGAAAGTTCAAAACGCAGGATTGCCAATGGTACGTAGTCAAATGAATTAAATGTATTTTTGCGGATAAAGAGAATAGTGGAACATAGTTTGTGGCACCTCTTTACCACCTCAGGTAATCTCATTTCTTTAATAAAATCAATCTGCAGAAGTATCTCTTTTGTAGTTTTAGTTTTTAACATATAACGGAAGTTTATTAGTCTTCATTCACGTCAAAGTATACTAAAAAAAACAAAAAAACAACAAGAGTCAAAAAGATTTAACGTATTGATTTATCAACACAAACTTTTGCTGTATAGCATGTTAATTTTTTTGAAAGCTCTGATTGAAAAGAACAGTCAAGTAATCCAGAGAGCGCTAATCGACGATAATTGCGAATAGGCAGTTTTTGAGACGATTATTATTATTTTTTTATGCAAAATGTTTCTTGATCGTTCCAGGGTCGCTTTGGCTCATCTACGCCTTTGTTCACAACGCGGTTGCATTTTATGCAGTGTGGTCGTTTGTGACAAGCATTGTTAGCTTTGGTTCCGTGCTGGTATACGTTAATAGCTTTGGCGAAGAAATTGCCCATCTTAGAGGTAATAACTGTAGTACACGATGTGTCCTTAATCGGCAATTTAATGACATTATATCAATCAAAGGATGCAGTATTTTTGAATTTATTAGCTTTTTGACGTGGAGTGGTTTTTTTTATAGCTCAAAGCCATTGGCGACCCCATATCCACAACTCACAGCATCGGATTTTTTTTGAGGAAACCATTTCAAATTTTATTAAAGATTTTTGGTTCGGAGTGATGTATATAATTGCCTTCATCACAATTTAAGTGCTGATAGTGAGACGAGTTTGTGTCTTGAAACGTTCAACCGAATGTTTGCTGGAATTTTAAATAATCTCTTTTGAAGTTACTTTTCGCTTACTTCAATGCAATCTTTGATTTACTTCAACGAATTTATTTTGGTATTAAATGATGCTTGATATTGTTATTATTGAAGCTTGACAGCTTCAAAATTGCCCGACGCGTTTGATGCAATTATTTACTCAACCCTTTTTCCAGTCATAAATTACTGTGGATTAGGTGATTTTCAAAAGAGGCGTTTCAGTGTAGTTCCGAACAAATGAAGAGCCAGCTTTATTTCCCTACCATTTCAAGTACAAAAAATCTGCCCAAGCAATTTCAACAACCGATTCGTTCAAAATGGCAGCATATAACACTAATTTGATTCTATTTAGGGATTTGGTCGATGGAAGAAGGATCTACTATTGGGCTGCTAACCTTGATGATCTACACAGTCGGTGTACTGGTAGTCGAACAATACACACACAAGCATTATTTTCGACATGTTTTTGCCATCAGTCCTGCCTTCGTTGTATCGTGGGGCGGTCTAATTACGCGCATGTACGTAGAGAAGAGAGGCTTTAATGTTGTCGTTGGCGCAATTGGCTTCAGCATCAGCATTATCGCAATGATGTACAAACTCTATCTAACAGCCATCGAAATTGCAAAAGAAAGCAGTAAGTAAATTTCAATAAGAAATTTTTTAGTCTGTGACTAAGTAATAGGGAACTTGCAAATACGCTGTACAATGAATCGAACTACTGGATGTATCGAATTGCTTTGCTTATTTTTTTGCTCGATTATCTAGTCATATGTACAAATTCGGACATAATTTTTTGGTCATTTCAACATGAACTTCTGTCATTTTGGCTTTGCAAGCATTTTAGCTCTTGAACGCGCCAAAATCTTACAAATTTTCTTGGTCATTTTGATTGAACTGACTATTATTTGTTTTCGATCATTCACCAAAAATGTAGGTCAATGACCGCAAAAAGAATACAAAAAAATATTTTATTCAAATTGACATTGATCTTTTGTTTAAAGCATATAACGCCGTAGCAAGAATAATGTTCAGCTGTACTTTGTATGAGCTATCTATTCAATAGGCCTACTGCTGTTTTTTATGTTAGCTTGTTAATTTCGTGCTTAGCGTAAAAAGCACTTCGAAAATGATGTTGTTTGATAAACAAGCAGAGTTTAGCGCCTTCGGCAGTACTTGAGAAAAAAATTAGAAACGTTGAAACAAAGCACAAAATCTATTTCTTCGTGCGAAATCTAACTTCCTGAAATTAAAATAAGGTGAGAGCGCCGAACAAGCTGTGCACAACATACAGCATCTTGGAAAGTGGTGGACTGAACTTGATTAATCTGTGTAATACATTGCATAGAGGGATAAAAAACATGTATTTGTTTTCAGTGCAGCAATTTGCTTACAGCGAATTTCAACCATTAGGCGGCTTTACCGATTACGCGTATTTGCGCGGCAGAAATGCGCTTGCCATTTGACTGCATGCATTTTGCCTTTTTTCTTTTTTCGCATTTACATTGTAAAAAATATCGCACTTATTTTCGCTGGTAAATACGCATGATCGGTAAAAGCCGCTTTAAGCTTAAACAACAAGCAATTTGCATGTTTCTCTACTCACCAACAAAACTTGGATTTGCTAATGTGATACTATCATCAACATTGCACTCCAAAAATATTTTAGTCACCAACTTTGGGCCCTTTTTGGCGTGAAATAGATAAAAAGCAAAAGACTTTTCTTTGTATTCTTGAACATCCTATCATCCATGGGAAAAACTACTGGCAAAAAAAAAAAGAAATCGCCAGTTGATCATTATCAGTGAGTTAAATGTTCTGAGCATAGGCGTACAACTTGATGCAGCACGTCCTGTAAATTTAAATTATTTTGCTATGTTTAGATGGCGGTCAACGTACAAAGCAAAAGTAATACCAAGTCGAATCTTCACAACTACGAAAAAAAATCATGAGTGATATTTTCTATCTTCCAATTCTCTTTATGGTGCTGAAAAAAAGAGCTTGTTTATTATTAATTACTTTGTACTGTATTTCATCCTTTTGTTCAACACTCCAAAGTTCAAAATATATTAGCCAATTATACCACTTTGCCGTTGTTTGTGCAGTCCTATAGTTTGTCTGTTGGCTGCTGTTTACGTTTTTCAAGATAAAATAAACTTAAATTTCTGAACAGTTTTTGCGCTATGAGTCGACAACATTTTGTGCCAACATTGCACATGATTTGATTCTGAACTTCGTAAAAAATCCCAGTATTCACAACAGCATTTTCAATCATGACAGAAACTTGCTCAATTTTTTATTATTGCTACGGAAGTGAAATTTTTATCATCTTAATAATGTGTGCAAAACATAGCCGTGCGCAGAACTAAGTGTACCGATACGTCCAAATTTAATTCATAAAGCATGATCACTGGCTAGTAATATTACTATACGAACTAGCGTACAATTAATGTAATTGAGAAAAATGGTCGTTAAGGTGCAGTTAGTGTTCATAAGTTTATTTTGAGGGAAAATTGAAACTACTTTAGTCTTTAGTAGTTTAGCTAACTTAAATTACGTGTGTAGCCTACATCCCGGTAAATATTTGGATCTACAGTTGAGTAAACACTGCCGGGTGTGCTTAACAAAATAATACTGAATACTGCGTTCACCAATTTTTATCCAAAGCTGCATTTTCTGTCAATTTTAGGTGAAGAATAAAAAAGTTTTGCACCAGAAATTATCTGCTTTTTTCCGTCAGATTTAGGTGAAGACCAAAAAAAAGGTATCCGAAAATTTGTTGCACCTGGGGGAGGGAGGGAGAATTCGAATAGGGGCCCACATGCAATGCCCCTCATCAGTTATGCCTATGGCGCAGACAGTACAGATGCAGCATTTTATAACAGTGCCTACTAAAGATACTTGACATGGTGAAGAAGACTTGATTTTTTGTTGTTTTTTAATGTCTTCACATGCATTAGTTACATTGAATGGTCACTTTTTATCAAGTTGTCGCTGTATAAACTTAAAGAAAACTCATCGTTTTTCGTTATCTTTGCGGTTTAGAAGGGTCGATTGAGATATTAGTCAACAAAAAGCTTTAAGTTTCTGCCACTAAAATTTTCCTTTTCGATATCGGTTTTAGGCAAAGTTTAATGCAAATGTGTTCAAAAAGTTGGTTAATAACTAGGGCTAGTTTTTAAATTTTAAATAATGTCAATTTTTTTGCAGTAAGTCGGAATGATGTGAGTTTTTGCAAAAACTCTGGATGGAAAAGTCAGTTATATTTTCTGAATTTGATTGGTCAATCAGTGGCGTATTTAGGGGGGGGGGGCATTGTGCAATGCCCCCCCCCTTTGGGATTTCAGTAATGCGTAAATATGTAAGAATAGTGCGCAAAATTGAGTCGTAGCCCCCCCCCCCCTTTTGGAATTTGGGCAGAAAAACGGGCTGTGTCTGGGCGAAGACCGTTTCTTTTTTTTGTTTTTTTTTTGTCTTCACCTAAATTTGGGCAAAAACACGGGCCAAATCTGAGTGAAGACCTTTTTTTTGGTCTTTACCTAAATTTGAGCAGAAAAACGGGCTAAATCTTTCATTATTCTCGAATTTCCTAACCCCCCTTTCGAAAATCCTGCGTACGCTAGTGTGGTCAATAAAAAGTCAATTTTTTACCGTTAGGTCAATATTCTTTTTATAGGGCAATAAAGTGAATTTTTTGGAATTCACGTTTTTCGGTTTATCACCAATAAGTTGCAACAGCCAGGCGCATAGCCAGGCATTCCAGGATGTCTGGGGGCGGAGCCCTCAGCCTTCGGAGATTTTGCAAGAAAAGCTTAATTTTAAGCTTATATTGATAGAATTAATGTTTTTAAAAGGTGGCATGGAAATTAGCTCTGCCAGCAAAACCATGATTAAACTGACTGCGTAAATATAGGCTATGTGGGCAGGGCTAACGTAGTTGAAAAATTTCAGTCTTTTTATTACAAGCCAGTAGGTCTAATATCATTAAATCTTATAATTCGAAAAAAGTCACAATTGTTGACCTATGTTGTGCGCATTTTACAAAGAAAAATAATTTGGGGCAAGGGCCTAATGGAATGAGTGAGTGGTAAATAGCTAAATTAAATAGACTACTGAATACCTCCTTCCTACCCATAATTTGTTTGATGAAGCCTACGTTACGCATTTTGTATCAAGCGATCAAATTTGACTGCTTACTTTTAGCCATTTTCAAAGTTTTACTAATTTGTTGGCTTTTTTTTGGCAAATGGTAGCTCTTCCCCCGCAATTAAATGTTTTAAAAGTAGTTTAAACCACTTTAAATGAAGTCCATATCACTTTAAAAGATTGTTTTAGAAGTGCGAAAAACGTGTATTTTCCTTACTGCGCATTCTGGTAGACAGGCGAATGGGGGGGGGGCTATAGCCTGATAGTACTCTTAAAACGAGCAGAAACTCTATCTATCGATTATTATTGTCTGATGCAGCAAAATATTTGTGGCTGCAGATGTAACTCGAAAATCCAAGAATACAGAGATTATTGTGCAATGCCATGTTTCACGTGACATGCGTTGCATATATTGCGCAATTGTGGTATGGCAGGTCTGATCTCATTTCGAAGATGTTAATCAGCTAGTTTTCATAGGTCAAGTTAGTAAAAACAAAACCAGTAAAGCCAAATTCGCTACTTGAAGTTACGCTCCAAAGCTTGTTTTGACAATATGGGGATCGTGGAAGCTGGCTAAATTCTAATTCATGCGCAAAAACAATTAACATGAACTGAAAGCGATTGTGAATGTGTTGAAGGATCTGGTGTTTTGGTAACTCATGCAAAAGTTAGTTCAGACGCCTGGTTTAGCTAGTCAGCTTCTCAAAATCGAAGTACAACATTACCATCATGATTTTACACTTTACTTCATCCACCTGGTGCAGTGGTGGTCATTGACTTGGGGGGGCCCCGGGCAAGGAGACAAAAAATGGCCCCCCCCCAAGCAACACCTAATGCTACTGAAATCGTGTAGGATCAGCGCTACCGGGTTGGTACTTAGCACAAGCCTGTCCCCCCCCAAAAAGTTCTTCCTTAACCGATGTAGGCATGTAGCCTACCATCAGTTTTAGTTCATCTAAGGGTGAGCGCAACCAAAAACTCTTACAACTAGCAGATCAGGATCTGAAAAAGTGAAAGTGAAGTGAATATTAGTCAACTGCTCATACTCGCTGAGCCAAAGAACCATGGCAAATACCATGCGTATCTAGCAGTGTCATAACACTAATGAGTTCAACTTATGATGGACTTCCAATTCTCGAAATTTTAGACTTTTGTGTTTTTGGTATACTATCAAGCATAAATACACTAAATTGATTCATCACAAATCATAGAACTTCGCAAAAAGTTCTTATGTGTTATGCACATACAGTCTATTCTTTATTATACTTGAATCTCAATAAAAAAATATTTGTAGTTAGCACAGCAGTCAGCACATTAAACTTAGTAGACCTATGATATGGTAACTTGTAAAACAAGACTTTGGCTATGCTACCCGCGATAGTGACATACTGGAATTCAAGAGTGAAAAGCAGTGTCATAACACGTTACTTATTAGGCCTAGCCATACATGCTCAATACCATAAAACTAGGCATTTTTAGTGGAAACTTTCAAGTGGTAAGCAGTAAGCGCTTTATTTTACTGTACAGAATGTAGACTCAGACGTTATGTCATATCTCAACATGACAACAGCCAACAATCAACAGACACTCAAACTGGGTGACATGCAAAAGCTAAATACAAATTTTGAAGTTACAGTACCGTGTAGTAATAACACTTTGAAAACTCAGCACCTAACTGGCTGCCTTGCATCTAAAAAGCAGACATAAAAGCACTTGGAAACTTAATATAAGAGCAGCAAATACTTTAATCTTCATAAACACTCAAACTGAGAGGGAGGTGCATAATGAATACTAACTAATTTCTACTATAACGAATAAAAAATAAGATAGTGCAATGGGCAAAAATCAGACAGAAGTCACTACTACACGATCTAGCTCATCATGAATCAGAGCTAACCACGAACTTACTTCATTGCACTCTCAATCCCATTTTGCATCTTGGCTAGCAATACCGGTACTCGCTTTTCTCAAAAAATAAACTAATATAATAATTACATACCCTTAAAAAACAGACAGTACAGTAGACTGTAGCAGAGTCTACACTAGATTATAGTAGTCTTAAAGGCGGTGAATCATCCATCCAATTTCGGTGGTCTACAAAAGCTAAAATTGAACTACAATTTTTGATACTTTTTGTTTTGATTTTGGGGCTGCGTTTGCAAAGATATTCAACAAATACAAAAAGATATCTCCCGAAAAAAGTTTTTGGAAACTCTGAGTTTTGATCTTCCCGCCAAAACCACAGTTCTCTAACCTATTAGGCCTACTGTAATCTTATTAAACTATTAGGCCTAACTATCTCTAAACTATTTAGAGATAGTTAGGCCTAAACTATTTAGAAATAAACTATCTCTAAACTATTAGGCCTACCACAGTTCTCTAAACCATTAGGCCTACTGTGGTTTTGGCGGGAAAAACAAAACTAAGAGTTTCCAAAAACTTTTTTCTGGGAGGACATCTTTTTGTATTTGTTGAATATCTTTGCAACCGCATTCCCTAAATTAAAACAAAAAATATCAAAAATTATAGTTCAATTTGAGCTATTGTAAAGCACTGGAATTGGCTGGATGATTCACCGCCTTTAATGTGTTAACATGCTGAACAGCTGAAATTTAAATGCTTTTGACGTAGTACATCTTATTGTGCTTCCCAAAAGCGAAAAAACAAAAAAACAGCTCTTGCAAGAAACTAAAAATAAGGTCAAAAAGACAGAAACTAAAAAATAAAAAGTCAAAACTGACAGTGGGGAATACTAAAAACAGTACAACTTTAGATTCAACACTGAACATTGGAAAAATTGCTCAAGCTCAATAGATTTAGGCCTATGTCACACGTTGTACAGCACAAACAAAAAATTTCTAAAATGCGGTTATCTGCTAAGCTGATAGCATCAGTCAGTAGCGTAGCCAGGGGGGGGAGGGGGGGGCTCGAGCCCCCCCATTGGCTTGTGAAGTATGCAAAAACGCATGTATTTTGTGCTTTTGAGGCCGATTTTCTGTGAAAAATGGAAAATAGCCCCCCCCATACGAAAAGAGCCCCCCCTCAGACGTTTGAACTTGCGAAACTTGGGAGAAAAATTTTGGCGAAGACCTTTTTTTTTTTTTTTTTTTTTTTTTTTTGGAGATCACCTAATTTTGGGCGGAAAAAACCTTTGAATTTCGGATTTCGGCCGAAAAATCACTCTGAATTTTGGCGAAGACCTTTTTTTTTTTTTTTTTTTTTTTTTTGGAGATCACCTAATTTTGGGCGGAAAAAACCTTTGAATTTCCGATGTTTCCGAGACATTTCGTCTCAAATTTCGGACAAATCGTCTGAAACTGATTCAAGGTCAATGAAAATTCGAGTCAACGTCGTATGCACACTTCTCACTCTTTCAAAATAGCCCCCCCCTTTTTCAAATCCTGGCTACGCGCCTGGCATCAGTTAAGCACTGTAGATATCTACATCCATTTCCAAAAGCAGTCTTATATGCAGCAGCTACATAAATATCCTTGTAGAGAGCACCACCACAATAACGATAGACAACTTTGCTGCTTTTATATGTTCTTCACGGCTGTAAATTGCAAAACTGTACTTACAGACTAAAGCTCTTGTACAAGCAAAACTCTAAACATATAAACATACTGGTAGGCTCCCATCTCATTCAGCAGTAATGGTGTGAAAGGATTTCTAAACCATGTAGGTCGGTAATATTGGTACTAAAATTAAGCAATAAGCCAATAATGGAATAAGCATACGAAAATTACGAATCTTTCAAAGCAAACGTTGTTAACTCACTCTGTGGCCAATATAGTTTGTTATGCAAATTTGCACCAGTATTTGTTTAATAAGAAAATAGCCTACCGGTTCTAAATAGCTTTGTAGATATTGCTTGCTTTCGTTGTTGTATTAAATAGGCTATTACTATTACAACGTGACATCAATGTGACATTGCCGGTTAGTCTTATCAGTAGATTTCCACGAACCATAAAACAAAAAACGCAGAACTAGCAGGCAGCATAGCATTATTCTCACAGAACACATGTGACTAACATTACCAAGGCTGTTTATGAGCTACGGTACCTTACGTACGGTACACTTATATTCATTATGTGATGTTAACATGTTACCCACTATTTACAGTATGTTTTTACTCAAAAGCACTGTTTCAAAAGGCTGGCATACTGCATACTGACAAACCGCTCAACAAAGAACCCTCTGCAAAAATCCCCCAGTAAAGAGCCCTTTGCAAAATGGGGTCCTGCAAGTCTAAAGAGCTCTTTGAAAAGTTGTAAAGAAATCATCCACACAGGGCCCTCTGCAAAGGGGCCTTCCTTAAGAGGGCGCCCTGCATTGAGCCTCTTTCATAGCCGAAAAGAGCCTTTTGCAAAGAGACTATCCAAAAAGCCCTCTCATGATCTCAAATGGGTCTTCTTCATAGGGCTTCCGCAAAGGGGCCCTCTTCATACGGCCCCCACAAATGGGCCCTCTGTATGTGCTCCTCATAAAAGGCTCCCTACAAATGGGGCCCTTATTTACAGAAGAATGTACAAATAAGGGCCTTTCCAAAAATGTCCTTCCAATAAGGGCCCTTTGTAAAGGCCCCCCAAAAGGAGCCTCCAATGGGGCTCTCCACAAAGGGCCCCTAATGCCTGAATCTTAATGCCGCTACAAATTAAGGTTTTACAGTAGGCTTAAATGTGCTACAAAAGTTTGGGGAACATATGTTACGTAACTTTTTTTTGGGGGGCCCTTGTAGCGCGCAAAATCAAGTGGGGGGGCCCCGGGCAACTGCCCGGCTTGCCCATGCTAATGACCACCACTGACCTGGTGATTAGTTTCTAGTGTTCTTGTTTATCGCAATACTTTAAGACTTATTCCGCCAGTGGCGTTGCTAAGGATGGTGGCAGCCGGAGCTGGATTTTGTGATGTCACTCTTTTTCGGTCCAGAAATTGGTAAAGACCAAAAAAAAGGTCTTCGCCGTAAAGTTACTGGGTTTTCGGTGCAAATGAGGTTGGAGACCAAACAAAATGAAAAAATAAGGTCTTCACCACAAATCAGTGGAGTTATGGTTTTACATCACAATATGGTGTCACCCGGGGTGAGCCGCCCCTCCCCCCTAGCTACGTCACTGTATTTCGCAATAGCACATAGACTTGTTTTGCAAATTTTGTTGAGAATTTGTGGGCTTTCGTTTGTTAAATGTTTTGTTTTAGTATAAAATCTTGACAAAGTCTCAAGAAATAGCTTTTACAAATTTTAATAGGTCAATACAGACAATTTTTTTGAATTTTTAGGTCAATTTTTTTGAATTTTTAGGTCAATTTTTTTGAATAATTAAGTCAATAGAAACTTGCCCTATTAATAACGTTAATTCTGCGAATGGAGAAATGTGAAACCTCCTGACTGCAACTTGTAAAATAATTACCTATTTAACTCGTAAAACGAAATCCGTAGAACAAGCGTTCATCAATTTCTTACCTCAAAAGCAAAGTGGCAAAAATGAAAAACGTTTTCTGATGAAAAAATTATTTGCAAAAATTTAAATCGGTAAAATTATGACTAAAAACAATAAACAAATTAGTTGACATAAGAGAACCTTCAAGAACGTGTTCTACAAGTTCAAAGTAGTAATGACTTCAAATATGAATTCAACTGATAACAGTGCTTAAATTGTAAAATTTTGTATGGGGGGACGCTTTTGCAGCCATCACCAAACGCATTTGGCATGCGAAAGTACTTTAGTGAAGATTACGTAATTCCGTCGCCGAAATTGAATGAAGACCAAAAAAAAAGGTCTTCGCCGAAATTAGGTGCAGACGGAAAAAAAAAGGTCGCCGCCGACAGTTGAAGTGTTTCTCCCTCAAAATCAATTTTCCTCGCAATTTGGTTCTATATTCGAGCGGAATTTGTAGGATTTATTCAAGTTGGATGGCTCTTTTTCATCTGATCATCCAGCGCTCAAATGTCGATGGGGGGACACCTAAATCTCGATGGGGAGACGCTAAATTTCGATGGGGGGACGCTAACTCTCGATAAGGGACGCGTAGCCCCGACAATTTAAGTACTGACTGATACTAAAACAAAATTTACCCTAATTGACAATCTCTAGTATAAACCAGACCACCATGATTCACCTTTGGTAATTAATGTTATGCAGCGCACGATTTATAATTTTTGAGCAAAACTGCCGCCTGAAACGTTCTAGTTACAATGAAAGGTCAGTCATTATAGCCAAATGATGAAGCTCACGCGCTCTGCTTTGACTTCCGTGTTTTGTTTTAGGAATTGCGGGTTTTAAAAGTAGCTGTTTTTAAAAAAACGACTCATTTTTGGAAAGCTGCAACTCGCTTTTGGACTGAATTGTCGAGTCTGGGAGCGGATTTTTTTCTCAATTTTGAGCTGTAAGTTATTGAAACCTTTAATGGAGGGCTAATTAGGTAAATATAAATAAAAAATAATAATGCTTTCTTGCTGCAAAAAAAGTTGCAAAAAAACAAGATTAGCCAAAAGTACACATATGAGTATATTTTGACTCAACCGGTCGAAAATTATGGGTACATATTAAATTAAATAACGTCTTATGACGTTTTTGTGACAAAAGTACTTTGACTTAGGCATTTAATGATTCAGTATCAAAAACTAACCTATCTACAAAATGTTAGCAGAGAATTAAATGATTTTACAACATTTTTGCAAAGATTTTTTCTTTCGCACCAATTTAAGCGTTGAAATGTTTTAAAAATTTATTACATACTTGCGAAAAAAAATTACAAAATTTGAGCAATTAAAAATTGCGATTGGTAATGCATTTTTTCCTGAATTATTATTATTTTTGAACGTGATGCAGATATAAGCAGTAGCACAGTGTTTTCAAAAATAAAAAGATGGGTGAAAAAGTGGAAAAAAACGAGAAAATAAAATCCACTGACCCTCTTTTGTATGTCTTCGTGGTCTTGGCTTTTCTGAGTGCCGCTGCCGTCGTCGTACTTACAGCGTTAAATTTAACTGGAGCTGGAAGTAAGTTGGTTTAGAATACTGTGCATGGTTTGGTGCAATATAGTAGAGTAACTGGTTGACAAAACAAATTTAAGCCCACGAAAATATTCGTACATGACTTGCAAAGATATGTTACTACTTTCGAAAGCATTACAGTACGTTAATTTAGTTTCAGTACCTACCTACTTTTAGCCCTATTTGTAAACAAAAGCCGATTGCATTTCAAAACATTGCCGAACAATTATGGTAAGATACTGTACTTAGATACCGTAGTAAGATCAAAAATATTGGCTTATCTGTACATTTTCGAATTGAATGTGTGGCACCTGCTGATACTGCATGATGAAAACACCTTGCATTAGAAAAGTCTTCCATAAAGTATTTAATGAAAAGTATAGTTTTGCATCTGCAGATTTATTCAACAGCAATATACCGAACATAACCGCGAAGTACGTCACTGATCTGACTCCACATCCAATTGGATTCTTGGTGACGTGGTCCATATCATTTGTTTGGAACGCAGTTTACACTTTTTATCTTCTCGTTTCGTTATGTCTTCCGGCAGACAACAGTCCTGTGAAAACGAATCCAACACTGACCCCACGTGTAAGTCATCGAAGTTTCTGATTAATTTTTCCCCTTGAAGATGCTTTTAAAGCTTTACAGCCACAACTTGAAACATTCAATCCAATTTTACATTAAGGAGGAGGAGTCATTTTTGCCCCCTCTCGATTTTTTCAAGATAAATCTCTCCAGAAAAAAGATTTGTGTATCGAATCAATTTGATTTTAAATCAAATTTCAGTATTTGAAGATTTAAAGTTGCTAAAGTAACAGAAAGCTTCCCAATTTTGAGGTTAGCCGAAGTCGCTTTCCGAAATCTGAGCATCTTTTGCCCAAAATTTAAATTAAATGACGTCTTAAGACGTTTTTGTTACATAACTACTTTGACTTAGGCATTTAATGATTTAGTATCAAAACCAAACCTATGTACAAAATTTGAACTTCATGTCAAGTCATCGCAAAAATAAAGCCTTTTTTCGAAAATATGGCTGTGAAGTCATTGATGACGTCACCAACTCAAAACCAGTTTTTCTAAAAACTTTAGGTGAACATTAACCAGCATGTCGAATTGGTGTTTCCATGATTTTTGTTTTGGAGTTAGATAGGGGAGGAATTTTCCCCCTCCACCCACGTTTAAAATGCGTTGGTCAAATGACCCGCGTAAAATAGGATTAATACTTAATAATATCCTTGTAAAAATAATGAACGACCAAATTAGATTGCACTTGGTTCTCGGTAATCCCAAATTACACTTTTAGTGCAAATTGCCTTACTGGGAACGACCGATGCTCACGTCGCGGATTCGTTTGTTTTTTTTGCATACCATTTTCCAAACTAACGAGCGCGAAGTTTCAGACTTTTGTTTGTAACTCGAGAACGGTTCGTTTTAGCTACATGAAATTTTGACAATAGTTTGAGATTAATAAACTGTATGTTTGAACCAAATTTCGAGGTAATAGGTTACGCGATTTCGCTTTTAGGACCCGAAAACCACTCAGAAAGTTTGGCGAAAAAAGGGGTCTCTTTCAAAAACGGCTTAAGTACCGCAAATTTTCTTCACATGGTTATATGTCTTAAGATATCCTTTCATCCCTACCAACTCAATTTCAGCCACGATGAGGTTTTTTCTTTTTTTTTCCTTATTGTTTTCTTCCTAAATCTTGTACGCTCTTCTCCTTAACCACAAAACATCGAAAGATAATTTTTGTGTAAAGTTTTTGAGTTGCAAACACAATTTTGTCTCCCGATTTTTTTTGGGCCACTCCTCCCGAAACCCCCCAAAATGGGACCCCAAAAATTATTTTTTTGCACGGCTTAACCTAGGGTGCCAGTTTTTTTTGTTATCAGTAGATAATAATTAACAAATATTTTGACATAGTTCAGGGGGTATCGCCCCCGGGATCCCCCCAAACGGACCCCCCAAAATCAATTTTTTGAACAGCTTAACCTAGGGTGCCAGTTTTTTTTGATAGCAGTAGATATTTAACAGACAAATATTTTGACATAGTTTGGAGGTAACACCCTCCGGGGATCCCCCAAATACACCTCCCAAAAATCAAGTTTTTAAACGGCCTAAGGAGTGTTAGTTTTTTTTGATATCCCTAGATATTTGAAAGACAAATATCTTGAAGTAGTTTGGGGGGCCCTCTGGAACCTCCCAAATCGACCCTCTCAAAAATCAACTTTTTGAGCAGTTTAAGCTTAGGCACTAGTTTTTTTCGAAATCAGTAAATTTTTCAGAGACTATTATTTTGGTATAATTTGGGGTTACCACTCCCTGAAAATCCTCCAAAATAGACGTATCCTACGGGAACTCCTAAAATGGAGTTCCAAAATATAAATTCTTGGAACGAATCGATCTAGAAAGCTATTTGGTCTCAGTTAATATTTAAGAAACAGATACTTTGACATAGTTTAGGGGTTGCGACCCCCAAAAAAACCTCAAATACACCCCTCAGAAATAAATGCTTTGAATGTCTTTATAAAGAGCTAATTGTTTTTAATATTAATAAATATTAAGAGGCAAATATGTTGACATAGTTTAGAGTTGATTCCCTTTCGGAATTCATCCAAATAAGCCCCACAAAATTAAATTTTTTAAAAGCTAAAGCTAGAACGCTTTTTTATATCATTGATGAAACAGTTTGGCACCCTCGAACGGGTGCTGGGAAGCTACGATTTTTTTTACAGTATATTGATTAACAGCATTTCATTAGTTGCGAACAGCAGTAGACTATAGTTGATCTATTTTGTTGTTTATTCTGTTTAGTGACTTTGGTAAAGTGGAAATGTTATTTAGCTAAATAATAGCAATGAACACGCAAGACTAAAGTTATTCTAATGATTTATTTACAATCAAAAATACAAACGTTTTCGCCTTTCATCGGGCCTCTTCAGGTATAATTAAATTATAACCATGTTAACTTCAGACTAACTTAAAAAAATGAAATCAAGCGAAGTTAGACCGGGATCACGCGATCAGGTTTTTTGCACAATTTTCTGGCATCAATCGTGTGAAACGTCGTGCAAGTCCATGACTCACTATTGCGGGCACCTGTCGTCAATTACATTGAATAGCCCGTGTGAAATAGAAAATCAGACGCTAGAAAGTCTTTCTGACTTCTTGCGGAGAAATAGAACTGAGCTCTATTTTCCCAGCAAGTTTTCAAAGAGCTGCCGTTCTCAACAAAGAAAACTGAGCTTTTAGCCGTGCCTTTGAAAATATTGAGCCCGGAATACAAAAAAATGCTGCCGATGTCAGGGCAGAAAAGGAATGCTTCACGATTATCTAGCGAAAATACTAAAAAAAATTTCACCCCATTTGTTTTAATCGACAACGACGTATTTTAACACTGTGCCTGCTGTTTTCTCATATTTCTTCAAAGACGTAAATGTGTTGCCCGCTGTTTTGTACTTTCGCGTATCGATTACCCAAATTTTCCTACTTCAAACTTGTGCTAGGCCTTTTTCAAATTCATTCTGAAAAGTTATCAACCAGAACTGCAGTATAGTTATCGTGGTCAACTCATGAAACTGAACTTTTAACTAGCGATATCGAAGAAAGGCAGCGCTTGTGGTTTTAATCAAAATACTGAAAATTTCCTTCTGATCGCAGAAAAGTTTCCGGCCTAGTATTCGCTAGTGCCGAATTTATGCAATTAGTGATACGTTTTTGATGATTTTAATATTTTTTTTGTTAAAATTTGACGTGTCCAATGGCAAAAGAGCTTGTTGCATTTTTCAGCAGTTACGATAAATTTCAGTAGATAGTTTTCAGCTATTTCTCGCTGATTTTGAAACAAACCAGACGAAAACGCTTTTATTCTTATTTAAAAATAATAAACTTTCAATTTGCCCTGACATCCAATTATTGTGCCCTCTGCAACCGCAAGTACCGAAAAGAACATACCTGGTTTAATATTATTTGATCAATCATGCAATATTATGCAAGTTTTATTGGTAATAGATGATACAGCATGAAAAAAGCTGCGCTATACGCTAAAGAGTTCCACACAAGCAAGTTATTTTGACATTTTGCATTTATCTATTTCATTTAATTGCAGGTCGAAAAAAATTTCATAGTCTGTGCACGCAATTTGCGGCAGAACTCGTACAGCTATTTATTACTAAAGCTGCAGCTTTTCGCTTTTTTGAATGTGCTCGTATCATTTTGGCAAACGAGAAATAACAATGACTCGACAAAGCGCATAATACTACAACCATAGGTGGGCACAAGTCCGTTAATCGTTAATCCGTTAATAACGAAGCTAACTTTTTCATTAACTCGTTAATCCGTTAAAAAGTTTTTTCATGTTAACGGACTAAATTAACTTCCGTTAAGTGCTGTTAACGGACTAAAGTAACTTCCGTTAAGTTCTGTAAACTTCCGTTAAGGTTTTTATCGTTAATATCATGCAACTTCGTTGTGCATTTTAACTTGTTTTTATCTTGAAATTAGATTAGACTGTAAAATATAACTTTCAAAACACAAAAATACCACCATAGCAATAAATATTTCCTTACAATCAGCTCAACAGCGTCAATACGTGTTCTAGAAGCGAGTGAATAAAACGAAATGTAAATTACACGCAAAATGTTAACGGATTAACGGACTTTATTAACTTCTGTTAATTAAAGCTGAAAATAACGGATTAACGTAAACGGAGGTGTGAAGTTTGTTAACGGATCAGTGGTTAACGAAGCTAACGTTTGGCATTAACTTGCCCACCTGTATGACTACAACCGCCACCGCGGCAAATTTCAAAGAAATTTCTTAACTACCGCTTAAATGCTTTTACAGCAAAAAAAATACATGTGACAACTTCAACAATTTTTTTGCGAAAAAAACCAGATGCTTCCGTCTGGCAAGAAGTTTTTCAAGAAAATAGCGTCTAGATGTGATAGGTCCAAAATTCTTGATGCAAACAAATTGTATAGAAAACTTGATCGTGTGATCCCGGCCTTAAGGTTTCGAGTCACCGGATGTTAAAACAATAAAGATCATCAATCGCATTTAACAGGTCAGCAGTTCATCTACAATTGGAAAATAAAGAAATTCGTGGGGAACTAACAGCACATTAATCAACAGGCGTTACTATTATTTATAGACATTTAACAAAAAGGACGAGCTATGAGCATATAATTGTTTGTTTAAACTAGGCCGATGTTTCTTTATCAATGAAGCTTCATGAATTTTGGCCTGAAAATCTGATTTACATGGTTTCAAAACCTCGAAAGAATTTAAGCTAAGTCGCACATTAGAACAAACAGTACACGAAAGTTTATGTTGTTTAATCGCACTATTTTCTTGCTGGCTGGTAACATTCAGATGCTCTCCCACTCTGGTACTTAAATGTCGAGTTGACTTACCAAGGTAAGTTAAGTTCCAATCACACGAGCATGTAAATTTGTAAACGACATTTTGAGCAGAGCAATAGAGGAGTGCGTGACTTTGGCTCAAAATATGCCCCGTTTTGAAGATTTTTATAAATGGCAGACACCTTGACATCAATTTTGACACGAAATAATTTTGCTAATCGACCAACAAAACGCCTGGACTCTTTTCCAATATATGGTACAGTACGTTCAAGTATATCACAGGATTAGTTTCACTACGCTCACGATCAGATAATAATTCATTGTCAACAGTCAAAAATCGTTGAAAAAACTTGTTAAAAAACCAATATGGATAACCGTGAAAGAGAAACATTTGCCGTAGTTTTATCACATAATTAACAATTTAGATGAACAAATAGCTTTCGCGCGATTTAATAAGCACAATATTAATCCAGAATTCCATTTCAAGCAGCATAAAGCCTCAAAATTTAGCAAAAAAACAGTTTGAGTAGTTTTGCGCCACGTCCATGTGCCGCAACTATCCTCCTTAACCTAAATTTATACGTCCAAAAAGACATTAATTCTGAACTGAGCAATTTTGAGGTGGTGCAGAATATGAATATGACTTTCAATAAAGTCGATTTCATTTTGCTTTCGCAATAAGCTTTTCGGACAGAACTCTTCAGTTGCGATCTCTGTCTGGTTTGGTATGTGGTGAGCAGGATCTTTTAAAGACCAAATGCAGTAAGGAAAAATGCACTCTGCAGTAAGGAGAAATGCACTCTGCAGTAAGGAGAAATGCATTTTAAGGAGATTGTACAATAGTAAGGAGAAACGCAATCTATCCAATGACAGCAGGCTTTGATCTTACCGAAACAGTTGTAGAGTGAATGCGAGCTGCTTTTGCCTACACAGATCTGGTTTTTTCCGTGAAATACAAACCGCTTCCAATAGGCTCAAGTGTAACTGAGAGCGAGCTGTGGTTAGGATTTTTAACCGAAAATCAGAATAGTAGCGTGCGCACTGATTGGATTCCAATAAATGTTGGCCGATGGCTGAATCGCTCTCTGGTTCGAATTGAGTCTTACTTTTTGCTTTGCATTTTCTATTTGGCTGGTTTCTGGTTGGTTGAGATCGTTGGGTTCCCTGTTCCTGAGTAAGAGTGGTTTTTTGCCTTATTGCTTTTGGAACATGTTGTTTGATGTGTTCCTGAAGCCTTTGAGTAGTGCGACCTACGTACCGACTATCACAGTGGCACACGTCGTCGGAGGCACGGGGGTCTGGGGGCGGAGCCCCCAACGCTAGAAATTTTGCATTTTTTTGCAAAACTAGCTTAATTTTAGAGCTATTTTAATAAAAAATAATGCTTTTAAAACTTGGCATAGAAATCGGCAGAGCAACATGATTCAACTGGTTGCATTAATGTACTATGTGGGAAGTGGCTAATGATAACATTGCAGTTCTCTTCAAAATCATACAATCCTATCATACAATAAAACTCACTAGCAGTAATCGATTTCGTCTATATTTTATAGATAAAAATGATTGGGGGGGGCTAATGATAAGATATTTGAGAGAAGTGGTTGGTAATTAACTAACACTGAATGCCCCCCCCCGTTTTATTTCTGAGTTTATAATAAATCCATATTTGGCATTTTTACACTAGCGATCAAATCTGATTGTTAATTTTTGGGCATTTTTCAAACTTTTCATTGATTTGTAACTTTAATTTTCGACAAATTAGCCCCCCCCCCCACTGAATATATGTTTCAAAAGATGCTTTAAATCACTTTCTAGTCCATTCCAGCGCAAAAAACAATCTCAGAAGAGCTAAAACGTGTTATTTGTCTTATTCTGCAATTTGGTTGACAGGCCAATGAGGGGGGCTATAGCCCCCCTGCCCCCCCCCCTGGCTACGCTACTGAAAGCAGTTCGTATTCACTCTACAACTGTTTCGGTAAGATCAAAGCCTGCTGTCATTGGATAGATTACGTTTCTCCTTACTATTGTACAATCTCCTTAAAATGCATTTCTCCTTACTGCATTTGGTCTTCAAAAGATCCTACTCACCACATACCAAACCAAACAGAGATCGCAACTGAAGAGTTCTGTCCGAAAAGCTTATTGCGAAAGCAAAATGAAGTCAACTTTATCGTAATTCTGAACTATAGTCGACAGTAAATTTTTTCTTCTTCTTTCTTCATTGCCCGCTTTTCCGTGAGGGTTGCGGGGGCAGTAGCTCAAGATTAAGTCGCAACACCTCACGGTCTTCCATCACCTCCATCATTTCGCTTGGGCGAAGTCCCAAGCGATTCCATTCAAGATCCTCAATGTAATCGGTCCATCTAGTCCTAGGTCGTCCGACTGGTCTTCTCCCATTTGCTTTGGCATGTAAAGCTTGTTTGGGGAGTATTTCCTGAGGCATTCTGCTTACATGGCCAAACCATCTAAGCTGAGATCTTTCAATTCGGAGAAGTAACGGCTCGATGTTAAGAGATTTTCGAATTACGGAGCTACGCACCTTTTTAACAGTGTAACTTCTTCGATTCTTTGTAAAAACCTCATTTCGGACGCTTGCACTTGTGATCGCATTCTTTCGGTCATTACCCAAGATTCATGACCATAAGTGAGAATGGGGACAAAAACTGCTTTGAAAATTAAGAGCTTTGCCTTTTTCGACAATTCTCGTTTCATGACAACCGAGTAGTGCAAAGCTCGCATTACTGCACTAGCCTTGCCTATTCGGGTATCCAGTTCTTCGTCTTGTCTTCCGTCAGTCGTAAATGCAACCCCAAGATACCTTAACTTCTCTACCTGCTTCAGTGTCGCTACATTCACTTGTAATACGCACTGATCAGGGTTTCTTGAAAGATGAAGTACCTCAGTTTTGGCCGTGCTTATTTTCATTCCGGCGGTGTTGCATGCATCTGCAAAGCTATTTAATGCGCGCTGGAGGCCAGATTTTGCGGAAGAAAGCAGAGCCAAATCATTTGCGAACAGCAGACGACTAATTTTGCAATTTCCAATCTTGGCACTCATCAGCTTGGCTGCATTTGTCGATCCAATTCATGTAAACAATGAAAAGGAGAGGTGACAAAACGCACCCTTGCCGGAGTCCAACGCCCACATGGAACGGCTTTGATTGCTTGCCATTTACGCGAACACAAACCTCCGGTCTGCAGTAGAATGACTTAATAGCGCGTAACGATTGACCATCAACGCCATACTCCTGCAAAACCTTCCAAAGTTTATCCCGAGGAACTCGGTCATATGCTTTTTCAAGATGGACAAAGCATGCAAAGAGATCTTTGCCATACTTCCAAGATTTCTCGAAGATTTGCCTCAGAGTGAAGATTTGGTCCGTGATGCTGCGACCCAGACGAAAACCGCATTGACCAACTTCCAGTTTTGATTTCACTATTTCTCGGCATTTCCTTTCAAGGCATTTGGCATATACTTTCCCTGGCAAACTAAGGAGTGATATCCCTCTGTAGTTTGTACATTGCTTGCGATCTCCTTTCTTGAATATCGGAATAATCACACCTGTTTGCCAATCTCTGGGAGTTTTGCCAAGCTTCCACGCAACTTGACACACTCACGTTAACCAGAGAATTCCTTCTCCAGTCAGCGCTTTCAACATCTCGAGTCTAATTTCATCTTCACCAGCAGCTTTTCCAGATTTTATCCGTTTAATTGCAGTTGCCACTTCTGCTGCAGTGAAAACTTCGTCCTCCCCTAGATGTGTCACTTCGTGTGTGTCACGGGTCGATGCCTTTACAGGATTTAAAAGATCTTCAAAGTATTCTCTCCATCGTGAAAGGATTTCATTCTCGTCCGTTAGAATGTTACCGTCAGAATCCTTGATGGAGTACTTGATACTCGATCCTTTGCAACGTAAACAGCGGATGGTGTGCCAAAATAATTTGTTTGCCGAAAAATAGTTGGAATCCAACCGACGACTAAACTCTTCCCATGATTTCTCCTTGGATTTCTTTGCTGCCGAAGTTGACGCTTTTCGCGCCTCAGTGTACGGGGATTGCAAATCAGATGACGATCTGTCCTGTAGCCAGGCTTTGAACGCATCTTTCTTTGCTCAAATAGCTTCTTTAAACTCTTGGTTCCACCAAGGTGTTCTTTTCTCACTATCGCCCGCCATTCTAAGCCGTTTTCGCCCACAACTTTCAGCAGCTGATGAAATGATTGCTGATCTGAACAGCAGCCATTCCTTCTCGATGTCCTCGGATACATCAGGGAGTTGGCTGAACTTAGATGATATACTGGATGCAAACTGTTTTCTTACTTCTTTGTCCTCCAAGCCTCCCATTTGATCCGGTAAGTTACAAACGACCTGTTGGATCTCTTGTTTGGCCGAGGTTTCGAAAGTCGTAAGGAACATACCACCAGATGGTGATCAGTTGACAATTCAGCACCTCGCTTCACTCGAACGTCCAGCACATCAGAAAACAAATCTGACGAAACTATGCAAAAATCTATCAAAGATTTTTGATCCATACTAGGTCGATACCATGTATACTTGTGAACCTCTCTGTGCTGGAAAAAGGTATTCATGATGCGGAGTCCGTTGCTACGACAGAGCTGCAATAAATACCTTCCGTTCTCATTCAGTTCAGTGACTCCATGTTTTCCGATCACACCCTTACGCGTATCTTGTCTGTTCCAACATGTGCGTTAAAATCCCCCACAAGGACTGCAGATTCAGTAGCTGATACTCGTAGAAGAGCATCATCAGAGCTGGGCAAGTCCGCAAGTTAGTCCGCAAGTCCGCAAATCCGCAATTGCGGACTAACGAAAAAAGTTGCGGACATGCGGACTTGCGGACTTTGGCAGTTTAAATTGCGGACTTGCGGTTGCAGACTATTTTTAATTTTAGTCCGCAATTCCGCAAGTTTTATACAAATATTGAAAATCCTTTCTATTTTCGTAAAATATTTATGTTTTGACCCAGTCAAACATGAGAAACAATTTAATCTTTTCGAGTTCAAGTTCAGCAAAAATATCAATTTTTTTTAGTTCAGGCTGACGAAAATACTAAGTCTACTTTTCGACTTAATCGCTTTCTTTTTGTTGACATGCTGTTTTTGCGAGTTCGGCAAAGTCTCGTTTGAAGTTTTCTCGATTGTTGGCAAAATTGCTGGCCACCTACTGCTTAACATAAACGTGACCCAATAATCCGTCTTATTAACATGCCCTTACGGATGTGTCGCGCAATAGGGATGAATGTCTTTAGAAGCGTTACCAGTACTTCGTTAGTGATTATGACTTGAAACAATACGTGAAAACATTTTTTTAAATACCAGCTGTTTTTGTTTTTTAGAGCACGCTCAAGATTTATTTTAGGTCGCTGTCAGTCGCGCAATCAAGTGGAAGGGGTTAAGGGGTCATCAGCCCCCTTTAACAAAGTCATTTAAAAAATATAACCAAAACAAGAATAAGCGTTTAAACGTGATTTGGACGTGACATGAAGTATATAGGGGCTCAAGAGGCTGGACAATTTAAATCTTTCAATGACTTCTGAATTTTAGCAATTTTCTGTAATTATTGATATAGTTTTGAAACGTGCGAAATGTGATTTAAATGGCGTTAAATTTGCTATTTTTGCCGCAAAATTGCAAAAAATCACTCACCAACAGCTATGGGAGCTCTGCCTCCTCTGTGACACGCTTGAGTTGCAACGTTTGTTCAGCACGGGACCTAAATTAGACAGTTTTTGTGCAAAAAACATTTGCTTGTGGTTTAAGCCCCCTCTCTCTTAACAAAACCCTGGGTGCGCTTTTGGTTGCATTCACTCCTGGAAACAGATTTTTCAAGCAATTATACAGGCCGCATACAAAAAGAGCCAATAAATGATACCAGGCTTATATGTCTTTTTTTTTTAAAGATGAATACAAAATTGTAGCTGTAAAGTATTAGTTTTTATCTGCAAAAGTTCAGTCTATTTTGTAGTCCCCTCTTTTTCGGCTAGGCCCTCTCACTTAGTTTGGTCTGGCAACGGCACTGCTGGTAGCTTGTGGTTGTCTCGTTCCTACAGTATTTATAGATACTAGGGACTAAAAATTTAGTAATGTGATTAGTGATTTAAATGTTTTTTTTGCCTTCTACTGCCTTTGCATTTTCCTGCCTTGAACAAAATTGTTTTTTTAGATTATCTTGTTGTAAGCGGAAATACGGATTGTGCCCCGCTATTTGATGGCTTCGCACTGCAATCCAATAGCTTTTAATCTTCGAACCCCTAGCTCCATCGCACCATTTTTGGGGTTCGTCCGTGGGTTGTGCATTATGCTTCCATGCAGTTTAGGCACTTACTGTATAAGCAGTAGTGCAACCAGGAGGGCTGGGGGCTGCAAACCCCCTTAGCCAAGTCACTTAAAAACCGTAACGAAAAATTAAGCGTTTAAATCTGTTTTGAGTTGGACGTGAAAGTAAGAGGGGCTGGGCAATTATTAAGTTTGCCAACCAAAAAAGCAACTCAATAACAAGTCATGCTGTGGTACATTCACTACAATCAACGATTGTGAGTAATTTCTTTTATTGCGTGGAATGTAACCATCACCATACGCTTGCTATACTTCCCACAAGTCACAACTTTTGACTTATGTTTGCTAATTAACTCTGAGCAGATCACGTCGGGACATGTTTGAGTGCAAAACTCTTCTACTCGGTTCATAAAAAGTTGCGGACTTGCGGTGCGGACTTCAAATATTACGAAGTTGCGGACTTGCGGTTGCGGACTTTAAGAATTACGAAGTTGCGGACTTGCGGTTGCGGACTTCAAGATTTACGAAGTTGCGGACTTGCGGTTGCGGATTCAAGAATCCCGAAACGTCGTTGCGGACTTGCGGTTGCGGATTAAGCTTTTAAACGTGTAATTGCGGACTTGCGGTTGCGGATAAAGAAAATTTAAATTTGGTTGCGGATTTGCGGACTGCGGACTTAAAAAAAAAACTTGCGGTGCCCAGCTCTGAGCATCATTTACTTCTTCCACTAAAGTCTGATATTCACGCGTGGCATTGGGGGCATATACCTGCAATAGGCACAATGACCGATCCAATACCTTGAGCTTCAACATACAGACCCGTGATCCCAAAGGAATCCAATCTGACACACAGTCTGACAAACGGGGGCTTGTGAGAATCCCCACACCCGCTTGTGCAAACATACTAGGATCAGCACCAGAATAGAAGAATTTCCATCCGCCATCCAGATCCACAGTTCCAGAGCCACGTCGTTTGGTTGAAGAAACTCCGATAATATCGAGATGATACCGCTTTGCTTCCTCAACCAATTCTAGCTCTTTTCCTCTGAGGGTAAGGATATTCCAATTGCCCAACAGCAGTTGGTGATGGTTGACCCGTGAGTGTGCGACATTATCTCGAGTACGAATACTCTGCGCTGTCTCCATTCGCCTCTCCAAACGTGTAGCGGGCACATTGGTGGAGCTGCCACTAGGGCTGGCTGGTGGAGATTGTCGCTTATTTTTCGAACGAGCCCCTTTGCCTAAGACTCGAACGCCATAGGGGTTTCGCTGAATGACGACGTGGGAGTCCCTAGGCGCTCCACTGCCGGACGAGGTTCCACTTGTGAAGGTGGTCCCATTAACGTCGTTCACGTAATTTTCATTATTTGTGCTCATCATGATTTGTTTTGCAGTTTAATCTAACTGCGGAGAGGTTTTATATTAGAGTTGTCCTTCTCCTAGGTTATATGCTTACCACAGCTGATGGGCAAACCAACCCAAGTTTTAAGTTTTCCAACTATTTTAATTTGAACTATAACCTCGTCTCGCTTCTACCATCAGACCTATCTGGCATGGGTAACCCTATCGGGAGAATTGAATCTCCAGCCAGTACAGCTTTAAACAAGATTCATTGGTTCTAAATAGAGCAAAAATGTCATCAACACAACGTATAGATACAATAAGGGAAGATTTGGAGAGCCAATGCTCATTATCTTTTTCTCCATCTTTGCCGAGAAAAAATTAGGTAACGTTGGGCCCAACGGCGATCCTATGGCTTCACCGTCAATCTGTTGGAAAAATTTATCGTTGTACAAAAACATACCTGTTGTATCCATACGTAAAAGCATAAGTGGGCAAGTTAATGCAAAACGTTAGCTTCGTTAACCACTAGTCCGTTAACAAACTTTACACCTCCGTTAACGTTAATCCGTTATTTTCAGCTTTAATTAACGGAAGTTAATAAAGTCCGTTAATTCGTCAATATTTTGCGTGTAATTTACATTTCGTTTTATTCACTCGCTTCTAGAATACGTATTGACGGTGTTGAGCTGATTGCAAGGAAAAATTTATTGCTATGGTGTTTTTTTTGGGTTTTGGAAGTTACATTTTACAGTCTAATCTAATTTCAAGATAAAAACAAGTTCAAATGCACTACCTAAGCTGCGATCGGAAAATCTTTGCAAATTGCGAACAGCGATAATTACTTGACCTATGAGGCTGCAGCTTATTATTTGTCACAAAAAAGAGCTCCTTTCTTCGCTTTCTTCTATAAAACTCGTGCTAATACGCAACAAGTAGTGCTACCAATGCAAACTGGTTTGTACAGATGGCTCTAAACATTAATTTGCATCGTACCCTAAAATCTTGCATCGTACCCTAAAGTCAAAAATCTAGTGCTTTCAAATGGCTCTAAACATGTGCGAAATGTGATTGAATGGCATTAAAATAGCTTTTTTTACCAAAAATTTACAAAAAATCGCCCAACAGCAGGGGGCTTCGCCCCCAGACCCCCGTCTGTGATACGTTTGAGTTACACTGGCTTTCTCAAAACGTCTCCAAATTTACGTATTTGCACTTTTCAACTATATTAGTTGAGGCCTTCTCCCTTTGCAAAATCCTGGTTAAGTGAAAAACAGGCAAATTTTTGATGACATCATTGCATGTGATTTGTGGTTTAAGCCTCCCCAATCAAAAATTCTGGCTACGCCTTTAAATTG
This sequence comes from Trididemnum nubilum, assembly GCA_963965965.1. Taxonomy (NCBI): domain Eukaryota; kingdom Metazoa; phylum Chordata; class Ascidiacea; order Aplousobranchia; family Didemnidae; genus Trididemnum; species Trididemnum nubilum. The sequence goes on along the minus strand of OZ014482.1, from coordinate 22,606,350 downwards.
GAGATTGCCTGAAAAACTTTTTTGAAGACCTTTTTTTTTTCTGGAGAACACTTGCGGCTGTGTCCTTGGTCTTTGGCCTTGGCCTCGAGCATTCCTGTCCTTGGCCTCGAGAGTGTCTGTCCTCGGAAAGGCTGTCCTTGGCCTTGGCCTCGGATTTTTTTTGTGTCCTTGGCCTTGGCCTCGAGCCTTGTGTCCTCGACTCCACCTCTGCTTAATAGGTTACCTTTCTTATGAACTTTCACTAAACCACAAACTTTTCCAGGAGCATTACCACTGAGCACAAGCTTTTGAATCAATATTGTTCATCATACCCTTTGAAGTATTTTCGAACATAGTATGCGATAGAACGTTTTTTTAGCAATGATTGAGTGTGTTTTTTGTTAACATTGACTTCCTCAAATTTGCTTGTATCATTTGAGGTTGATTCTAATTTTTCATAGCATTCATTCGAATCTGTAATCGTTAGTGCCTTTCCCTTTGTCAAACTTGCATTTCTTGACATTTTTGTCTTGTGAAAGCGATTTCAAGGTAGCCTACGATGCAAAGCTTGATTGGGAAAACTAGAACAAATTCGTTTTGCGTCGTTCAGAAAACATTTCAGCAGTAAATTTGATTTCGTCTTTAGTTTCATCGTCAATTTTGGAGTAGCAGCCATTGCGAATTTTTACCGAATTGAGTAGTTGTTCTACATTAGCCTTAACGTGATCGGAACAAATTTGTCTTGGAAGAATGTGGCAATGAGATCAAGGCTAATGTAGAACAACCAGGAACGTGTTTAGGGGGGGCCATGGTGCTATGGCCCCCCCCCTTTAGGTCGCGATTTTAGTATAATTAACAGAGAATAGTTTGCAAAATTGCGGCATGGCTTGGGCAGAAAGTTTGAGCACAAAAACGGACAGAATCTGAGTGAAGACCTTTTTTTTGGTCTTCACCTAATTTTGGCCAAAAACCACCCTAAACCTGAGTGAAGACCCTTTTTTTTTGGGTCTCCACCCAATTTTGGGCAGGAAAACGGACTGATTCTGAGTGGAAATCTTTTTCTTTTGGTCTTCATTATTCTCAAATTTCCTGCCCCCCCGTTTCGAAAATCCTGCTTACGCGCTAGTGAGAACAACTACTCAACTTGGCAAAAATTCGCAATGACAGTAACTTCGAAATTGACAATGAAACAAAAGACGAAATCAAATTTACTGTTAGATGTTTTCTGAACGACGCAAAACGAATTTGTTTTAGGTTCCCCAATCAAGCTTTGCATCGTACCCTAAAATCGCTTTCACGAGATAAAAATATCCAGAAATGCAAGTTTGACAAAGGGAAAGACACTACGATCATGGACACAGTATTTTTGAACAGCAATATGTAGCAGTGAATTTTATGGTAGTCTTGCTGATCAGCGCCACAGCTAGAATCCATTTTTGTAAATAAAAAGATAAAGTAAAAATAGTAAACACTGAAACTTTCTGTCCAGGCATTTTCACCACAACGAGTGTTATTGTATTTTAATTTATCTAATATTTTCAACCAAGTTCTTCAAGAAATTGAGAACAAAATCGTTACTGCCGGTCAAAGTTTTCTTGTATTGATGAAGAAAATCTAAAGAGAAGTATCCTCCAAAAAAAAAAAGCAAACAGGACCAATATAAATGTACACACCATTTTTTTTCAAACCTGGATCTCCATGCACTAAGGAAACATAAAACAGCAAAGAAATGAACTTTTATTCTCGCAAGCAAGGATAGCAAAGCGGTAAGGTATGTTTAGAATTTGCGTACTACGTACCTCGGACCTTGAACCGGTACCGTACCAGCGTACCGTACTTCAGTTCAATTTTTGAAGCGTACCGTACCAACGTGCCGTACCCGTACCATTACAAAAAAAGCATACCGTACCTCGTAGCAAAAATTGAGGCGTACCGTACCGTACTGCCATCCTTACTTTTAGTTACTCGCAACTTAAACTGACTTCGATCTCAATTCACACATTTAGCGTCGGCTTCAGCTGTCTTTTGCCTCTGCATACAAAAAGCCGGTGCAATGTGCGAAAAGTCTGGGTTTTTTAAACCACAGCGTATTCAGCTAAAGTGTCGCAGTTGTTTCCGTTCAAATTTTGCTTTAATATATGACATGCCACGATAGTGCTAAGCAGAGGTGGAGTCGAGGACGCAAGGCCGAGGCCAAGGCCAAGGACACAAAAAAAATCCGAGGCCAAGTCCAAGGACAGCCTTTCCGAGGACAGACACTCTCGAGGCCAAGGACAGGAATGCTCGAGGCCAAGGACCAAGGACACAAGCGCAAGTGCTCTCCAAAAAAAAAAAAAAGGTCTTCACCAAAATTTTTCAAGCGATCTCCACAAAAAAACGTTTTCCAAAAAATTTTTCAAGCGCTCCACAAAATTTTAACAATTCAAAAAATACTGCTGTCCTCGAGCCGAGGACAGGCCAATTTTCGAGGACTTGAGGCCTCGAGGCCAAGGCCAAGGTCTTGACCTTCGAGGCCAAAGCCAAGGACTTCAAAATGTGTCCTCGAGGACTCCACCTCTGGTGCTAAGCTCGTAGCATCAATTCTATAGGTAAAAGTTATGACATCACAATCGGCCATACTTGTGACTGTGACTTGTGACATCATAATACAATTGTAACGACAAATTAAGAGACTATAATGATTGCTTGAGAATAGCCTAGACCAAGGGTTCTTAACCTTTTTTCTCCGATTTCCCACTTTTTAGTTTGCCCACTCTCCATTTCCCACCACCACAGACGTCGCTTTTTGTGGGACAAAGATATCGTAGAATGGAAGATCAGAAGCTGTGGCCTATTTCGGCATGTAACTAGGAGTTTTTCTAAATGGATAAGGAAAGTGTCTAATTTGGGAGACGTGTTGAGTAAACTAGGGTAAGTCAAACGTATAACAGACGGGGGTCTGGGGGGTGAAACCTTCCAGCCGCTGGGCGGTTTTTGGAAAAGATAACTATTTTAATGTCATTGAATCACATCTGGCACGTGTTCAGTGCCATTTGAAAGAACTAGATTTTAAACATCTGAAAGCGATTGAAAAAAATTAATTTGTTTAATCTTCCTTTTACTTACAATTTAAATTCAACACATGTTTTCAATCTAGCATTTTGGTGTTAAATTTTGTAAGTAATTTGGCCCAGGTAGGAGAAAGTAAGGTACGTTGCATCCACTAGTATTTTAGCAGTAAATAATAATCCACTCCAAGATTTGCCTTAGATATTTTTTGTTTTGTTATGAAAATAACCGGTTGTAGGAGTACATGTGCGACTACAGAGCCCAGGCCTCCTCAATTCAAATTCAATAGTTTGTTCGATGAGCATTTCCCCTAGCTAATGTTTTTTCAAAACTATTTTACCGCGTAAAAACTGGAGAGGTGGAGATGAATTGTTATTGAAAAATAGTACGATAGATGGTTCCGCCTATACTAACCATGTTATTGCTCTGGTCGGTTTACATCGCGCGTGACCTTGGCACTTTAGGGATTTTTGCGACATCATCCTTCCAAACATAGGTGAAGACCAAACAAAGTCTTACCATCTGAGCGCGGAGCCCCTGAAACTGTGCCATATGGTAAATCCGGCCCTGGTTAATGTATTACGTTCATAAAAAACGTTAGGTAGGACCTGAGGTAGCAAATTTTACGACTAAAACTCTTAATTTCTTCCAGGTTATACATTTAACTTGGTTGGCAAACTTTGAATTGAAGGGGCCCGTGCCCCCTGGTTGTCTATGTTATTGTTAATTACCGTTATACGCGAAAAAAGGGGGCCTTTCCCCCCACCCCGGCTAAGCCTATGTCCACCACAGCATTGGTAATTGTCAAATTTTAAAACAGTGTAGTCACTTTTACCTAAACATGACTTACAATACCTTATTAAATGGTTGTTTTTGTTGTTTAAACAATCTGTAAATGGTTGTGATTTGTGAAGTAGGTCAACTTGTGATGTATTAAATTTCGAAGCAGTGTCCTTGTGTCCGACCGGTCGTTTCCCACTTGGCAACTTCGCCATTCCTCACCAGTAGGGAATTCCCCACAGGTTAAGAACCACTGGCCTAGACTATGTGCACGCCGGGCACGGTCGCACGAATCTTCATTGACGGCCACACGTTGCACATAAAACGTTTAATTGGCAAATTCAAACAGCGTACCAACGTACCGTACCAGTACCATTACAAAAAAAGTGTACCGTACCAACGTACCGTACCCATTCCATTAAAAAAAAGGCGTACCGTATCAGCGTACCGTACTTCTTAGCAAAATTGATGCGTACCATACTGTACCTACGTACCATACCGAACTGCCATCCTTGCTTGCAAGTTCAACGAAGCCTTATGAATTAACTAGCGCCTTCAAGCGAATGTAACTACCAAAAGGCAACTGTTCGTATGCAAGAGTGGTGATTCGTTTTTTTTTTCAAACGGTGTTGGCAGGACGTGCAATACAGAGTAATATTCAAAATTTTTGTAATCGTAACCTATAAGATATTTTACAAAATACTTTCCGGTTTGCAAAAGCCTCCATTTTGTTTCATCCGTTCGCTCAAAGATCGAGGCTTTGTCTAACGACATCGGGTGGATATTTCAGCTTAAAGAGTGCTGACGCAATGTGACATAGACAATTGACTTTTTAGGGGCTAAATCTGACGGGTTATTTTAGGATCAGAAACCATGGCATTGATAATTTTTAACATTGTTTGTAATTTCTATTTTTCTGGAGGTTCCAAAATGAGATATTTTTTAATAATTGCTGATTTTATGGTAGACGAAAAGTACTTTTTAGCGTTTCAGCATTAGCTTAGTATCGATCGTTCACTGGGTTTGCTGGCAAACGCTCATCTAGTTATGCTTTAGTATTTTCATTCTGGGGAAGGGAAGACTGAAGAGCGACTATAAACCAAGGGGCTCTGGCAACGTCTTTGGTCTAAGTAGTGTAGGTAGATGAGCACACAATTACACAACTCAATATTTTTGTCCTATAAGAGAACTCTAAGGCCAAGACGATAATCCACCCGAGGGACTTGAGTCAACGAAAAACAATCTAAATCCATGTGTGAAAAAAATAAATGTCTTTTAAAATATGGTCTCTTTTCAATTTCATTTGCAGCTGTTTTTTATTCCGTACATTGGAGGATGCCATCTGCTGATTGCATGGACTTTCACTTTTGACAGCGAACTGATGACGATATCGTTTGTGTTGCTTTCCGCAGCCAGTGTGTGCGTCTGCGAAGCAACTCGAGTTTCATTGGTACGAGTCTTCGAAAATTGCCGTCAGCTCGAAAAGCAAAGCAAAAGTAAGATGTGACGACAAATGTCATAAGTTAGCTATTTAGCCATGCTGGTGTCTGGAGCACTTCTAAGAATCCGATTACCTGGGCCATAAGCACATAAAGGCGTTGTTCAGGCAGGGTTCCGGTCGGGCGTAGCAAATTCGGACGGTCTCAACATATTCGTGATTGTCAATTTCACTGTTGCATACAGTAATGCTGAGTGAAAATTTTCTAGGTGGGACTCAAACCTTTTGCAGGAGGGTTGCGCCCTCCGGTTACGGCCCTATCGATTGTTATCAAGAGTACGAGGGACTACATAGGTAATAGCGGTTAGAAGCTAAGTCATGAGCGAAACCAAAAAATAATGAACATCTTTTCTAATCAATCGGTTGATAGTAACAAGTTACTAACAAGCTTTTTGATACTAACATCGCTAGGGGTCTTACAAACAAAAAAATATTGGGGAAACTACATTATACGATAATATAGTTATTGTATATTACTATTATTATCTATCGAACAGTAAACTTACTCACAGAAGTCAGTGCTGCAGATTAATCCTTGAAGCACGCCAACTTGTTTATTTAAAAAATACCTGTTTTGCTTCAATATGCCAGTAAATAATTCGTTCATACATCGAAGATTCGCAGCATCAAAAAAAAGTTCTTCAAAGCAGAATAGCAAATGAATTAAGCTATGACTTGATTGTCTCCAGGTTAATTATGTTCACTGATTACAAACTTTGATCGCAATGTACTCATAATGTTTTTCAGCGATGTTATTGCTTGTAAGAATTCTTTTGCAAAATGGTCTGGCCTTTTTTGGAACATTAATTGTCGGGGATGTGTTTGCGGGTTTGGCGGTTGCGCTTATATACAAAGACAGTTATGGCCAATACGAACCGGAATTACGAGGTAAGCCTTGTTAATTGCGCTACTCTACAGCAAAAATTATGTTGGTGCAAATTTTCAGCCTTATTTGTTGTTAAATTTTGAGAGCATTAACGTCAATTTTAACAACCATGTTTGCATAATCGTTTACAATTTTCCCATATTCTGTCTGCTTGAGCAAAAATGCGTTTTTGCTGCTTTGCAGCACCGTAAACGCAAAGCAAAAAAACGAGCTCTTTTCAGTTTGAGTGACTGCCAAAATTTTTTCCAATATTATTAATTGCTTACACACAGGGGCGTATTTAGGGGGGGCATGGTGCCATGGCCCCCCCCTTTGGGTCGCCAGGATAGTAGGCTATAATTAGCATACAATAGTATGCAAAATTGCGGCATGGCCACCTCCTTTGTTACTTGGGCAGAAAGTTTGAGCACTCAAAAGGACAGAATCTGGGTAAAGACCTATTTTTTTATTTTTTATCTTTGGTCTTCACGTAATTTTGGGCCAAAAACCGGACTAATATTGAGTGAAGACCTTTTTTTTTTTTTTTGGTCTTCACCTAATTTTGGGCAGAAGAACGAATTGATTCCGAGAGGAGAAAATTTTTTTTGGTCTTTATTATTTTCAAATTTTCTGGCCCCTCCCCCTTTCGAAAATCTTGCGTACGCTACTGCTTGCACAGTGCGCAACAACACTTTGTAGGCTCTGAATAGTTGCAATTTTACTAGCAATTCTGTAAGTTACTGAAAAATTTTCGAAATTTTGTCGTTTGGAACATAATTATACAGTATTTGGTTTCTTTTTTTTGATGTAGAAATTTTTATTCTTTTTTGTTTTGTTCTATAACTTTTTGCTGCTGCCATTGTTCTTAAAATTTAAGCTAAAATGAGCCTATATAGTGTTGTTATAATTTTAAATTATTCTTATAAAAAAAATTTTAGGCTGACAGTCGTGCCAACGTCACGCAGCGGGTCATAGTACCATCTGTCAAATTTACTGTACTAAGGATTGCCATATACGTCCTTGTTTTCGTCGGGAACAGTCCCGATTTTGAGGCTTTGTCCCGGTTAACCATATTTTGGCCATAGGCGTAGCCAGGATTTTTGATTGGGGGGGGGCCCAAACCACAAATCATCTGCAATGACGCCATCAAAATTTTTCGAAAGTGAAACGAACTTTTTGTAGGACAAAGATAGCGTATTGTAGATTGGAAAACAGAAGCTGTGGCCTGTGTTTTGCACCTAACCCAAATTTTGCTATAGGGAGAGAACTTAAACCAAAAACAAAAGTGCAAATGTGTGAATTGGGAAATGTGTTGAGTAAACTAGAGTAACTCAAACTTATCACAGACAGGGGTCTGGGGGCGAAGCCCCAGCTGCTGGACAATTTTTATGGAAAAACTAGCTATATTTCAATGCCTTTGGATCTCAATTTGCACGTGTTTAGAGCCATTAGAAAGAACAAGATTTTTAACATTTGAAAGCCAATTGAAAACATTGTTCAATGCTCCTATTACTTACTATTTAAGTTCAAAATATGTTTAAAATCAATCCCCTAACCAGAAATTTGCAATGGGGGGCTGTTTTCGCTCAAAAATTTTGCATTTTTTTGCAAAAATAACTTAATTTTAGGGCTATTTTGACAAAAAATAATGCTTTTCAAACGCGACATAGAAATTGGCAGTGCAAACATGATTAAACTGGTTGCATAAATGGGCTATATGGGAGGTGACTAATGTAAAATTTTAGTAAGTTCTTTTGTTTACATGCTGCTAAATCATAAAATCCAATAGTTCAATAAAACTCACACGGAGTAATCTATTTCGCCTGTATTTTTATACAGAAAATTAATTGGGGAGGGGGAGGATAATGGAAAAATATTTGAGAGAAGTGATAGGCAATTACGTAATACTGAATAGCCCCCTCTTCCTGAGTTTATAACATATTTGTTGATGAAACCTATGTTCGGCATTTTTACTCTAGCGATCAAATTTGATTGCTTATTTTTGGTAATTTTTCAAAGTTTTTATTGATTTGTGAGTTTCATTTTTGACAAATTAGCCCCCCCATCCTACATACAGGCCTATGTTTCAAAAGATGCTTGAAATCACTTTTTAGTCCATTTCAGTGTAAAAAAAAGTCTCAGTAGTGCTAAAACGTGGTATGTTCCTTATTCTGCATTTTTTCGACATGCCAACGGGAGCTATAGACTCCCCTACGCCCCTTTGGCAACGCTACTGTTTGAAATCTTGCATTTTGGGGTAAAACTTTGTAAGTTATTTGGTCCGGGTAGGGGAAAGCAAGGTACATTACCTAGTGTAACTATTTTAGCAGTAAAGAATAATCCACCAGAAGATTTTTCTTAAAAATTTTTGTTTTGTCTTAAAAATATCCAGTTGTCGGAGTACATGTACGACCATGGGTCCGAGACCCTCTCAATTCCAATTTAATAATTTGTTCAATGAGCATTTCCTTTAGCGAATTATTTTCCAAAAGTATTTTATCGCACAAAACTGTCTAAGTGGAGGTGGATTGTTATTAAAAAATGGTACAATAGGTGGTTACGCCTACTAATCATGTTATTGCCCAGGCTGGATTTATATTGGGCGGTGCCCTCGGCACTTTCAAGATTTTCCCCACATCTTCCTGCCAAATATAGATGAAGACCAAAAAAGTCTCACTATCTGAGCGCGGGGCCTTTAACACTGTGCCATACTATGGTAAATCCTGCCCTAGTTATTGCATTACGTCAATAAAAAGGTTAGATGAGGGCCTGAAATAAAAACTCAATTTTTCCCGGGATATACAATTAAAATGGTTGGCAAAAATTGAATTAAAGGGGCCCGGGGCCTCTGGTCATCAATATTATTTGCAAAATGCTAAAAGAAAGCGTTGTACGCGAAAAATGCAACTATTAAGAAACTAAAACAATACACTTTTTTGTAACATTTTGGTCATAGGTGACATTTTAATTGGAGGGGGGCCTCTCCCCCTGGCTACGCATGTGCGCAAGGCCTTGACATATTCCAGATTTTTGCAACATCTTCTGCCAAATGTAAGTGAAGACCAAAAAAAGTCTCACCATCTGAATGCGGGGCCCCTAGCTGGTACTGTGCTATATTTTGGTAAATCAGGCCCGAATATTATTGCATTACGTTCATAAAAAAGTTAAGAGAGGGCCTGAAATAGCAACGTTTAGGAAAAAAACTCTGAAATTCCTTCAGGTTATACATTTAAATTGGCTGGCAAAAGTTGAATTGTAGGGGACCCGAAGCCCTTGGTCGTCAATATTGTTATTAATTGCTGTTGCATGCAAAAAATGCTTAAAGAAACTGAAGAAACATTAGGCTTTTTAGTCACATTTTTTTCATCGGTGAATTTTGGAAGGGGACAATTGGAAGGGGACCCGCCCCCTGGCTACGCCTATGATTTTGCCCCAAAACTTTAGATTTAACGCCTCGTAGGTTTTTTTTAAGGTCAAGACTCAAGACCTCTTTCTTGCTCTAAATTCCGCAAAAAATCGCGATTTCTCGGAAGTGAAGATCTTTGTTTGGCCTTCACCCAAATCCGTGATAGTTGCGGATTTTTATTTCTCTCATGATTTTCTGATACAAAAATGATAAGAAAGCTTACAACTATTGTGTAAAATAACATTCTAGGTAAAATGCTGCAAACCAAACTTAGCTTGAGACAGCAAAAATTTTTACTTTTTTTGTACTTTAGGAGGTTACAGCATTGAAGACGGTTCCACAGCAGCGCTTGTCGGTTTTCTCATTGTCATCGCTGTGTTTGCTCTCGTGGAAAACATCTTTTGCCGTCGTCTTTTCCGGTACATTCTCAGTATCATGCTTGCATTTGTGGCCATTTTTGCCAATCTTTTTGCCAAACTAGATCAATCTGGAAATCGTGACCGGAATTACAACATCGTGTCTACAGCTTTGGGAGTTTGTAGCGGTTTAGCAGTCAGCAGGATCGTTTTTATTATTATTATATGTTCCAAAAAGCAATTGAATTTTATAAATGAGCCACTTCAGGTGCTAAAGCAGGTAGCAGGACCGTTGAAAAAAACTCACGGCCCGGATACAGGGCGAAAAAGGAAAGAAGTGTGGCGCAACCACACAGCTATTGTCGTCCCCGCATTTTAGGTGAAGACAAAAAGAAAAATAAATGAAACAAAAGCAAGGTCTTCGCCCTAGGGGCATATTTAGGAGGGGCCATGCCCCCCCTTTGGGTCGCCAGGATAGTATAATTAGCATAGAATAGTATGCAAACTTGCGGCATGCCCCCCCTTTGTAAGTTGGGCAAAAGCTTTGAGCACACAAAGGGTAGGCGAGGACGTTTGTTTTAGGCAAATAATGGGACTAAATTTGAGTGAAGACCTTGTTTTTGCTCTTCACCTAATTTTGGGCAAAAAATCGGATTGATTTTTGGTGGAACAATTTATTTCTTGTCAAATTTTCCGAAGTTCCTGGCCGCCCTCCTTTTCAAAATCCTGCGTACGCTGCTGCTTCGCCCATATTGGGCCAATATTTTGCCGAAATTACGATGGAGACGAAACAATAGTTCTTCGCCTTTTTGGGGGGCTGATTTTAGCTGAAACTAACGTTAAGGCCAAAAACAATAACTAACCTTAATTTCAAGACAATTTGTCTTAGATCTATAACTTCAACCTGTACGGGCCATATAAATTAACGCGGACCTTCCAAAAAATCTGAGGCATGGGGGCTATGTACCTTTTTGCCGCCTCTCACCGGCGCTGGCCGGCAGTAGCTTAAATCTGTTCAGCAAATTGCAAGGGCTGGAACTACGACAGCAGTCACGCTCTTTGAGCAAGAATTAATGCGCTTTTTTCGCTCTAGTATGCACTGGGCGTAAAATCGGTAGGCATTCCTGGTTCATTTTAACCAAGAGCAGTTCATACGCTGGTAAGCATGCAAGCCAGCGTACCAAATTTACGTTTGAAATATACTACGGATTCGCTCGCCCGTTCAGGCGAGTAGCCAGAAATTCGCAATGGGGGGCTGTTTTGGGGGTCTGGGGCGGAGCCCCCAGCGCTCGAAAAATTTGCATTTTTTTACAAAAATAATTTTATTTTAGGGCTATTTTGATTAAAAAATAATGCTTTTAAAACGTGGCTTAGAAATTGGCAGTGCAAACATGATTAAACTGGTAGCATAAATGGACTATTTGGAGGTGGCTAAGGGTAAAATGTTAGTTCTCTTGTTTAAATACTGGTAAATTATAAAATCGAAGAGTTCAATAAAACTCACACGGAGTAATCTATTTCGTATACAGTTTATAGATAAAAATAATTGGAGGGGGCTAATAAAAAGAGATTTGAGAGAAATGATTGGTAATTAGCTAAAACTGAATACTCCTCGCCACCTATTCCTTAGTTTATAGTATATTTGTTGATGACACCTATGTTTAGCATTTTTACACTTGCGATTAAAATTTGATTGCTTATTTTTGGCCATTTTTCAAAGTTTTCATTTATTTGTTAGTTTTATTTTTGACAAATTAGCCCCCCCTGAATATATGTTTCAAAAGATGTTTTAAATCACATTTTGTGCACTCCAGTGCATAAAACAGTTACAAAACTGCTAAAAACGTAGTGCTTTTCTCATTCTGCATTTTGGTCGACATGCCGATGGGGTGGGGGGCTATAGCCCCTCTGCCCCCTGCCTATGCTACTGCAAAGTACTCTTATTTCGTATATATTTTACAAAAAAAATAATTGGAGGGGGGCTAATGGAAAGATATTTGAGAGAAGTGATTGGTAATTAACTAACACTAAATAGCCCCCCCGCCCCCCCCCCCCCCTTATTCCTGAGTTTATAATATATTTGTTCATAAAACCTATGTTTGGCATTTTTACACTAGCGATCAAATTTCATTATTTTTGGGCATTTTTCAAAGTTTTCATTGATTTGTGACTTTAATTTTTGACAAATTAGACCTCCTTCTGAATATATGTTTCAAAAGTTGCTTTAAATCACTTTTTAGTCCATTCCAGCGCAAAAAAACAGTCTCAGTAGAACTAAAAATGTGGTATTTTTCTTATTCTGCGTTTTGGTTGACACGCCAATGGGGGCTATAGCCCCCCCTGGCTACGCTACTGCACCCGTTTACGATATTACGTCTAACGTACACCGAGCCTAATAGGCTTGCATTCCAAAAACTTACATTGATGTAGATTGGGATATTTTAATTCTTTGGCTTACTAATTCTATCAATGCATACGTGATTAACTGATGATTTTTTGATGCATTAGTTGATTGTGTAAGCCTACTGAAGAAAAATGTTTAAGGTTATCATCCATTGCAATCATTTCTCATTTATGTGTTTTTACTGTTACTTACTGTACTGAGTTGCTCTTAAAAAAACGATCAAATACCATATTCAACAAATTTGAGCTACCACATATTTTGATCAAACTCCGAGGATTTTATTCCTGAAATAAAATAAGCAGAACTAATTTAACAGTACACAGAGACAACATGCCTTACAATCCTACTTCAATTGGCAACACATTGATGCGGTCTCCTCTACTATAATTTGAGTAATCGGTTGTTTTTACAAGAAAGTTTGCAGTGTTGTTATTATTTTGTGGTTATTGCAGTGTTGTTATTTTTCTGCATTTTACGATAATATAAGAATGTTTTGCAGTGTATAAACGATTAAAGGTTTTTCTCAAATATATCACAGAGTTAATAAATGATTGATGGCGTTAAAAAAAACATTCACATTTCTGGATTTTTTATTGCCAATTGCACAAGTTTTATCATATGATTTGTCTGCTGCAACTGCGCCTAAGCTTACCGATTAAAATAATTCCAACAAGTGATTAAACTCATAAAATTTGAAGCCAGTGCTTACTGTTTATTAATCATCCACCATTATACCCCTGTGACTATATACGCTAGATATTAATAAAATGCGTACCACTGAAATTAACAAACATTAGTGATAACATACATTTGCAGATATGTTTCTTGCACAGGTAAAACAGTTTAAGCAGAGCAACGTAATAGAACTAACAGCTAAAAACCAAAGTACTAGAGGAAGTAAGTACAGACCAATAACTCTATCCATTCCTCTCTGTGTGACAGGAACATAATCGAGCGTCTGCTACTGAAACGGTAAACTTGGGTTTGATTCCCTGTCGGGTCAAACCAAAGACTATCAAAATTGGTATTTACAGCCTCCCTGCTTGACGTTTGGCAATAAAAAGACAGTATGAAGCCAAGGGGTGTATTTAGGGGGTCCATGGCCCCCCCCCCCCATTTGGATCGCCAGTATAGCATAATTTTTTTTTGGTCCTCACCTAAATTTGGGGCAAAAATCGGACCAAATCTAAGTGAAGACCTTTTTTTGGTTCTTCACCTAATTTTGGGCAGGAAAACGGACTGACTCTGAGTGGACAACTTTTTCTTATGGTCTTCATTATCCTCAAACTTCCTGCCGCCCCCCCCCCCCCCTTTCGAAAATCCTGCGTACGCTAGTGATGAAGCCTCCATCGAGTGTGGTAGACAGGTGGGCATGTGTCAGCTTGACTGAACGACAGAAAAGTCCATTCGCTGTCTCCAGACCATGGCAACTTCGCGAATACAACTGTAATTGCAATTACAGTCCTCAGATGAAGGTACGTCTCTAGAATAGGGTTTGATTCGAAGTCGTGCTTAGCCGCAGAAAATAAAGCGAAATCAGAGAATTACGATTCAAACAAACCAACCGGGAAATGTCTTTTTTTTAATCACGCATAGAGTAATCTCTACAATAAATTTGTCTAAAATCATCACCACTCTCGTATAAAAAAATTGACGAAATTTTTGGTAAACAGGGCAAAACTTTCACAGAACGAGGTACAGGTTGACGATATTCACTAAAAAGTTTTAGGGAGTTAATTTTCGAATCCATTGCGCATGCACAACACCAATAACTCATAATAAAGGGTGGAAAAATTCGATGGAAACACACTTCATAACTGTGGAATCTAACTGCTAATTCGCATTTTATTCTTTAAGCGTTAAGCTACTGTCTTAGAAGATAAGCCGATAATTTTGCTGCAAATTTGTAACGTTTGACATCGCTGTTCAATACTTTTAATTGTAAAAATTAATGCACAACTACTCTTCTTGTTGATAATGATAACGCTCTACAGGAGCCTAGTGTTTACAAATCACTTCGATTTTGGCAGTGTGTAGCGAATTCAACTTTCGCACTCTGTTCATATTAAGTGTAGATCATCATCCAATACATAGTGACGCTGTATTGTGACAGGAGGATAAATATGCAATTATGCATTGCAACTTCAGCCTTTTTGTTTCATCATTTGCGAGCTTCTGGCCTAAAGGCTACCAGCGTGGAAGCCTATGGAAAAGCCATCAGAACGGCGACTACTTAATACAAGCAATGCGAAAAAGTTATCCTACCACAGAATTCGAACCAGCAGCCTCTGGATATCCGGACACCGATCCACTGCTCTACCACTTGAGCCAGAGAGGACGTCTCCTCGCACGCTTAATTTTGGCAATTCAAACCCAGCAAATTGCTTTTGCTATGATGTTGATAAAAAATTAATTGTGATGTTTTGACATTTGCAAGCCAGAGTTTTAACGTTTAATCGTTAGCGTGCTTCTGGCCTAAAGGCTACCAGCGCGGAAGCCTAGGGAAGAGCCTGCAATTAAAACTCTGGCTCGCAAACGTCAAAACATCACAATTAAATTATTCTTATCAACGTCATAGTAAAAGCAAGTTGCTGGGTTTAAAAAGCCAAAATTAAGCATGCGAGGAGACGTCCTCTCTGACTCAAGTGGTAGAGCAGTAAACCGGTAATCAAAAGGGTGCAGGTTCTAAGCCAGTAGAAGGATAACTTTTTCGCATTGCTTGTTTTAAGTAGTCGCCGTCCTGGTGGCTCTTCCCTAGTCTTCCGCGCTGGTTGCCTTTAGGCCGGAATTACGCTAAGGATTAAACATTACAACTCTGGCCTGCAAACTTTAAAATATTACAATTAAACTACTATCAACAACTACAGCTTTGCTGTTCGTAATTTGTTTTAGATTTCGGTAACAAACATTCCAAGACAACAATTGAGAGAAAAAACAAAGATCGATTAATTTAAACAATGAAAAATCACAAAATAAAAAGCAGCAAAATGATTTACGGGATTGCGAAACGGTGACAGATTTGACAATCAAGGCTACGGCGAATTAAGCCAACAGGAATGCATACGAAAGATAGGGAATTTGACGAAATCCACTGTGCTTTCTTACTTAAACCTAAAATCTATACTGCAATAAAAACGATCACAATACAAGTCGTAAACACTGATTTAAGTCAAAAAAAGCTCTTGGAGGTAGAAAAGCACTTAATCATTGCATGATAAAATTGCAAACAATAAAAATGTATCATCAGATCATGACGACAAACGTAAAATGCAAGTTTTCAAACGTACGGTTCTAAGAAAGCTTGCGTAAATGCAAAAAGTTTTGAAAATGTTTTTTAAGCTAACTTTCCAAAACCAAGCTTTCACAGAGCAGAAAAGCTAACTATCAAAATCGCTTACAAATGCTGATAAATGCAAAAAGTGCGATTTCAGCAGCTAAATCCTTGAATCAAAGATTCGCAAATTTTTGTTTTTTATTCCAAAATGAAATGGTCAAAATGGATTCTTTTATGAAAGTCGAAATTAGGGACCAGTATAAAATACCAAGTAAGAAACCAGTCTGATCACACCAGGATTTTCAGTTGGGTTTGGATCTTTACCATCAAACAAACCGAAATAAGAAATACTGTTATTGCTGGCCTGCAAGTCACTTGTAATATCAAACACCCAGGGTTCAACTTGCTGACCATCGCACCAGCCATCTCTACCATACAACCAAGTGCCATGCTCGTTCGGAACTACTCCTTGCGGCACTCGATCCGCACAACCTAGAGGAGTGGCTGCATTTGAAAACGTTTTGACGTGTTGGTGCTTTCCGTTTACAACAAAGTGGTGGGAGGTGACGCAAAATTCTCCGCACCCATTATTATCCGAGCCATGACCTGTAATAACTGCGAAGACACTCACCGAAGTGGTATATGCAGGAATTTCAAAAGATATAGGATAATACTTTGAGTTGTAAGTTTGGTTAAAAACACCGCCTTGAAATAGTGGTAGAACTTGTAATGGAGTTGAAGAAACTAGTAGAGGAGGACTAAAAGAATCTGAAGCAGAAGGCAGCTGCGAAAAGCTTGACTTCTGGAACCGTAGCTGCAAAGTTGCAACCCAGGGCTGTGCCCACCATGCATCAGACTTCATTAGAAAAGTGCACTTTGATATTGAATGTGAAGGCACAAAAAGAGGTAATAGAGGTGAGATATCAGTAAGCCAGTGCCCAATACCACGCCGGAACGCAGTTATCCATCTTCCGATTTCAACATTGCACAATGAAGCACCATCGCAACACATAAATAACTGAGGAACGTGGTCCCATGGAGGGCAGCCTTCATCTCTATCACTTGTACAACTTAGGGCTGCATCAAGATAGATCTGGTCATAGTTTGAAAGTTCATCAAATGTGATACTGACATTCCCAGTGCCCTGTTTTCCTTGCATAACAGTTTTATTGAAAATGGTGACTACATAGTCATTTAAATGTGAAATTCTATTTACTAAGTTATCATCAAACTCTAGCCACTGCATCTGCCAAGCCAAGAACTGTAATGATGGATAGAGAAACCAGCCTGGCTCAACTAATTCACCACGTGGATTAATGGTGAAATAAAAGTTGGGAGAAGGCGTGGTTTGTTGAGAAACCATTACTTTTAGCTTAGACAAAAGTGCTGCATTTAGCTTAGAATTGAATGGAACACTTGAAACTGGAATATTAATTGCATTGTTACATTCTTCATTTTTGCAATTTATGTCATGAAGCGGAAAACCAGGTTGTGAATAAACCAATACCCCGGCTGCACCAACCTTTTGAAGGTTATAAACTTGCTGTGCAACTGAACACTGAGTAATATTAAACGGTATAAGTATGACCGAACCATTTATAATGGTTGGCATTGTAGCATTGAGGTGGCATAAGCTACTTGAATCTAACTGTAAGTTGAGTGTACTAGGTGAAAAATTATGATTCATTGCCCAATCGTATCTAGCGTCAACTCGTTTTCCTATCATAATTTGTGGTTGCCAAATATCACACTGGTAGACTAACTGGTTGAACCCACAGCCATGGTCAGTGCATGACCAATCACTGAGTAGTGAAGATATCCAGTTTCCTATTTCATTCACTGGAGTGATGACAAAATAACATCTTGCAAGAAAATCTTGTTGCTCTTTCATTGAAAGTTTACTGCCAGGCAATGTCTTCACTAATTGACTTCGCATCCAAGATACAATCTCAACAGCATTCGAGTCAAATGTCATGAAGATATAATATGCAGTAGAAGGGCTTGTGTTAATAAAATCTTGTAGAGAGTCAATGTTCGTCCACATGCATTCTAAAAATCCAGAGTGGTTGGTGAACGAATGAAATCCAATCATGGCATCAGCAGGCAATTTAGGGCTTGGGTACTCAATTATTCCATGATTAAGAGTCCAGATTTGAAAATTTGATGCCTTGCTTCCAGGTACAAAAGATTTCAAAGAAGTAGAATCTTTTAAGAATGTGGCTTCTAGACTAGATGTGAAACTCAAGTCTCTATTACTGTATCGTACAGCTTGAATGCAGCTGCTCCAAACAAGCAATGAAAACACAAGAAAAATTTTGTTCTGATACATTTAAAATTTATTTGGCTAGTCCTACAATTTAAATGGCACTTAGCCCTCTAGTTAAAAAAAATTAGTTAATAGAAATAAAGTATTCACTGTTTCTTTGCATTCAAAACACCAATATTGCATTCAAACCGTGTGAGTTTTGTCAAGTCGAAACATGTAGTAAATTGGTTAAGGGCAACGTTACAGTACTGACAGTAGTTCAAATGATGCGTCAGTAGCATTAACAGTAGTTAGTATTAATTAGAGTAAACATGAAAAAGTAATATATATTGTTAATTGGACAGTTTTTCAAAGTTTGTATTAAGCTACTACATAATGTTTACATTAGTATTATTAAATATTTATTAGCTAGGTCATATTTAAGAGGATTTGTGTTAATAGTCTTCCTTTGCACATGCAGTTGCACAAGGAAACAGTGGGAGTGACCATATGATCTTCTAGGCTCACTGCCACCTCACACATTCGCGCATCATATATACAGACATTCAAATACTCTACAAACAATAACATACGGTACTGCCAAGTTAAGTTGATTTTGGATACTATTAGGTATTCTACTATAATACGAAAATACAGCTTCAATATGTTTTACGTGTAAGCGTTAGAGTGCATAGTTATCAGTTATTTAATAGAAGTCTAGCAATAATTATTTTAACATCATAACAGTACTTTATACATACACACAATCATAAATATATCATAGCATAATGATTACACACAAATAAAAAATGCAGTTTTTGGAGCTATGTTCTACATCAATCCATTGATGCAAATGCCAGGTAAGAAACTCTATCAATGTGCACTAAATCATACCAAGACCAAGCTGAATACTTACTAATTAAATGCTGTTTCAGTTTTGTCTTGAATTTAGATAATGGTAAACCCTTTAATTCTAATGGTATTTTTTTGCCAAATGTAAGGTCCAATAAATGAAAAAGACTTTTCACCCAATTCTGTTCTTTTTTGTGGAAGAAAGTTATTTTCATTAAGTGAATGGGCCGAACATTATATTTGTGAGTTTTTTCAATGCCTGATACGGTTTGGGTGGAATATAGTTGGGGGTTATTCTTATATTTTCACATTTTTCCAGCAATTTTTAGTTTAAATACGGTACATCATTTATTTTCAGTAACTTTAGTTCTTTAAATATGGGAGTGGTGTGGCTTTGAAAGGGACTATTGGTTATTATCCTAATGACACGTTTGTGCATTTTTTTCCAGCGGTTCCAGAGCAGTTGCTGATGCAACTCCCTATGTTGTAATACAATACTAAATATGGGAGTAAATTAAGCTGT
Organism: Trididemnum nubilum; assembly: GCA_963965965.1. Classification (NCBI taxonomy): domain Eukaryota; kingdom Metazoa; phylum Chordata; class Ascidiacea; order Aplousobranchia; family Didemnidae; genus Trididemnum; species Trididemnum nubilum. Next base: position 22,587,120 of record OZ014482.1, on the reverse strand, counting down.
TGTAAACTGTTTTTAGCATGTTAATATCCACATAATCTCGGGTGTCGTTAAGTATGAGCCGTCACTTTATTTTCGGCAGCCCTGCGATTCATGAATGAGCGCAAGTGCGTTCTCTTCTTTTCTCCGATCTAAGCTATTCCCCAGATCTAGCCCTAACCCTAATGAGTGCACGCATGAGATTGAGAGGAGCATGAACATGCGCACACTCATACACGAGTCGCAGAGATTCCGAAATACTGCTGGCGGCTTATACCTAAGGACACCCCATAATCTCTTAATTTAAGCAATGCCCATGAACCTTTAGAGAATTTAGTACAAATATGTTGTATGTGTGACTTCCATGTGAACTTGTCATCAAAAACAATACCCAGGTATGGTATTCATTTGCTTTCCTTGCTCAATTTTGTGATTGTCTATTTTTACTTTGCAATTGTTAAAGTGCTGTGTTTGGATAAATTACTACATATCATAAATTTGGTCTTCTCATAATTTATACCGGTAGTTAGTTTATTCATTTTCATCCATAATTCCACCTTTGCTGTCTCCCTATTAACTCCAAAGCTAAGTTTTGTTTCAGAAGTATTACATATTGTAAGTACTGTATTATCAGCAAATAGTTTTGTTTTAAATCCCGAACATTTTGGTAGATTATTTACGTATACTGTAAACCGGAATAGCAGAGGGCCAAGGGTTGACCCTTGGTATAGACTACCATACCTACGGTATATTATTTCCCAGTAGCGTAGCAAGGGGGGGCGGGGGGGGGGGGGGGGCTACAACCCCCCCATTGGCATGTTGACCAAAATGCAAAATGGGAAAAACACTATGTTTTTAGCACTTTTGAGACTGTTTTATGCACTGGAGTGGACTAAATAGTGACTTAAAACATCTTTTGAAACATATATTCAGGGGGGGGCTAATTTGTCAAAAATAAAACTAACAAATAAATGAAAACTTTGAAAAATGGTAAGAAATAAGCAATCAAATTTGATCACAAGTGTAAAAATGCTAAACATAGAAGTCATCAACAAATATACTATAACTAAGGAATAGGGGGAGGTATTCAGTATTAGGTACGTAGTTAATTACCATACCAATCATTTCTCTCAAATCTCTTTTCATTAGCCCCCCCCCCAATTATTTTTCTCGATAAACTGTATACAAAATAGATTACTCCGTGTGAGTTTTACTGAACTATTCGATTTCATAATTTACCAGCATCTAAACAAGAGAACTAACATTTTACCTTTTGCCACCTCCAAATAGCCCATTTATGCCACCAGTTTAATCATGTTTGCACCACCAATTTCTAAGCCAAGTTTTAAAAGCATTATTTTTTAATCAAAATAGCCCTAAAATCAGCCCCCAGACCCTGTCCCTCCGGCAGCTGGGGGCTTCGCCTCCAGACCCCCTAAACAGCCCCCCCATTGCGAATTTCTGGCTACGCGCCTGTCATTTCCTATATCACATATGACACTGGTTCAGGCTTCAGTATTTGCTTTAACTCAACTTGCAAGTACCTGCGAAAAGTTTGACTAATGAGTGATACCGGTATCGGGTATCACCTTATCTGTAACTGTCTGGTGTAATGCAGTACATGCAATAGCTGATAGTCTAGGATCTATCACTACTAGAACAGAATTACTGAATACCTACCTGTACCCATTCAACCCAGCTTACCAGTACCGTAAGATACTGGTACCTCTCTCTAAGTACCGGTAACCTATTGCACGACAGGCCTAGGATTTGAAGGATAAACCTACGCTACCCGCAAACCAAGGTAACAGCTACTGTACAGACCAAAACTGGCTACATTGGAGACTGAATTTAACAACTTACCGTGTGTAAAGAGTGGCTGGTTCCAAACCCAAACCTAAAAAGTGGTCTCATCCTCCTTTACGCTGCCGCTCCCCTGCACTGCAAAATTACTCAAATTTATCACGCTGCGCGGTTACCATCTCTAATCTCTATTATGGTTCAACCATCATCATGTGATTCGGTAAAGTCTAGAACACCAAAAGAATGCAGTCAAAATTGACACGCTTGAGTAATTTTTCAATTATAAGTTCGTGTGATTGTTTGAAACTTTTCGGAAAACGTAACAAAGGCATTTTGTAATGAACAACATGCAACAATGAACGAGTTTTGTGAATTTAAGTCAAGCATTTATCAAGAAATCACTCAAGCGTGTCGATTCTGACTGCGATTCTTTTGGTGTTCTAGACTCTTCCATGCGATTCGGTAAAGTCTAGAACACCAAAAAAAGCAGTCAGAATCGACACGCTTGAGTGATTTTCCACTTTTAATTTTGTGTGTGTGTTCGAAAGTTTTCGGAAAACATAACAATGGCATTTTTTATTAAACAACATGCAACAATGAATAAGTTTTGTTCATTTAAGTCAAGTAATTACAAAGAAATTACTCAAGCGTGTCGATTCTGACTGCGTTTCTTTTGGTGTTCTAGATTCTTCCATGTGATTCAGATGTCAGATCACCTCCTGATAGGGTTGTCAATAATTTTTCTTGAAATTTTTTCAATTTTAATAAATTACTTTTTTTACTTAGTTCCATTTTTCATAAAATTTTAACAACATCAGACCTTGCTTGTCAGTAAATTTTCTCAAAGAACAAAGAAAAAAAATTCTTACTTCTAACGACTAATATAACTAATAAAACTTAAAGGAGGTGAATCATCCAGCCAATTCCGGTGGTTTACAATAGCTAAAATTGAATGATAATTTTTGATATTTTTTGTTTTAATTTTGGAGCTACGGTTGCAAAGATATTCACCAAATGCAAAAAAATACCCCCACGTAAAAAAATTTTTGGAAACACTGAGTTTTGTTCTTCCCTCCAAAACCACAGTAAGCTTAATAGTTTAGAGAACTGTGGTTTTGGTGGGAAGAACAAAACTCACAGTTTCCAAAAACTTTTTTGGGGGGGATACCTTTTTGTATTTGTTGAACATCTTTGCAATCGCAGTTCCAAAATTAAAATAAAAAATTCCAAAAATTATAGTTCAATTTTAGCTATCATAAACCACCGGAATTGGCTGGATGATTCATTGCCTTTAACGACATCCGAATATTGTTAGCCTACTGTAGGATAGTCGCGTCTTCATTCCTTTTCTAGCCTTACACGAATTTACGAGTGTGATGGGTTCTATCCTTTTTGTTGTGTTTAATTGATGCTACCGGATATGTGGAGTAGGGTAGGTCGATTTTCGCTATAGAAAAAAGTTATTTTGCAGTAGTTGCGTATTAGCCTAGAGACACTTTCTGCAAAATTTGAGCACTTCAAGTCAAGAAACGGCTTGCGGAAATGCTTTTCAGTTTTTTTGCCCAAATTTGCTTTTTTATTGCATTCGGCTAGATGGCGCACCATAATCAATATACAAAATACATGATATTCTGCAAAAATAAGCTTGAAAAAGTTTCATTTCGCTTGAATTAAAAATTAACGAGCCTTAAGTGCAAGTGGTACAAAATTACAAATAAATATAATGGCATAATTGCTCAAGTCACAGCAACTGTTTACAATATTAAGATGTATATGAAATTACATTTAAAACTCTCGGAAGTTTAGTTCTATATTTGGGAGTGAAATATTATCCGCTTTCATATGCTCCATTTTACGATTATCGCCAAGAACCAAATTCCACTCCAAAGCAGTTTGTAGTTCTTGTAGCCTATTAGTAAAACGATAAAACAGAATTTGATTGTAATCAATTAATCTTGCTTACGTTATCACTAAATCATTTCTCTTGCACAAATTTTTGTCGTTTAGGGCTGATAAAAGTCTACAGTATTTCCCGTGATTCAAGCTTAATCGAAGTTAGTTTTAGCAATAAAAAGAAAAAGGAAAAAATAGCTATGCCGAAAGCAAAAACGCGATCGCTTACAAGACAAAAAAAGTGACGCGAAATATGGTGAAGGACCCAGCGAGTTATCGAAAACGAAGCTAAGCACCTACAGGCAGTTAATCCGTTGTTATTACCATTTAAAAAATACTGATCCTCGAAGCTCAATTTCGCAATATTGCCAGCAGATAAAAAAAAAGATTTGATGGTTATTTGGCAGGCAGTAAACCCGCAATTACCTTTAATATCCACGATGTCAATCGAAAAAAAGATGAGATTTGCTGCATTGGTGAAAGATATCAACCGAAAACACAATAAAGCTGCTGCAAAACGAAACCTTGCTAACAAATTAGACAGCCTTTTTGATATTGCTGGTTACTCCTGTTCTTTGGAAGTGTTTTGAAGTTTCGATAGAAGATCGAGCATACTTAAGAGATTAACGTTTAAAGAAAGACCCCACAGGCTTGTATCAAATGGCATCTGTGGACCGAGTTGCTGTAAAACGAGCTTTACGTTCATCGGCAAGTTTTTCGCTGTCGACTGTTGATTCTTCCTCTTTTCCGTGCACTTCAATCCAGTCTTCCACAGACACTGACAGTGCTTCAGTACTTCAGTACATTCAGAAGTAAGTTTTAATAAGCAGCATGTAGCGATAACAGTTAGTGATACAACGATAATGCAATCGCATTAAAAATTTGTGAATCGAAACTCTGTTTGAAGAGAATAACTTTTTATTGCCGGACAATCAATAACATTTGAAACACCGTATTGACGGTAGGAATGTTACACTTAAATGTCATATTGTCATAACCGCTGCATTTATTTCTGCTCCATATCTGATGTCGAGTTAAAATCAACAATAAACCTAATTATCACATTATGCTTATTGTTATTGCTTCTACTGTATAATTATGCACAAATTATTATGGTTAATACTGTAACTAGCCACACACTAATTAATGTTAACTTAATTATAATTAAGCATAATAACTTATTTGTTTTAAAAAAGAGGATTTCACACCGGATTTCATAAAACTTTTGAGACGAAGACATTTCTTTTTTTTTTTTTGGTCGTCACTTAAGATTTCGTGAAAAATCGCAAGAATTTTGAGACGATAACCAGAATTTGTGGAAATTTTTGAACTGAAGACCTTTTTTTTTTTCTTCACCTTGTTCGTTTGATCCACACTGGAATAAATTTCTCGTGCCCCCGTGCCCCTCTCGAATTCACTTAAACAAACTTCTCGTGCCCCCCAAAATTTATTTCTGCCCCCCCCCCCCCCCCCAGTCACGCTATCCTGACGCCGGGCCTGAATTAGTCAAATACGACAAGGTAGATGAGAAAACTTTGAACTACAAAACAACGGAAGATGACTCCAGAAACAACATTTTTAAAAAAGTAACCGGTTCTCAACACCATCTTACCGTTAGGTATGAATCCGGAATATGCTCTGGAGAGTATTTAAGCCATAAGCCGCTCCCAATGACTGGCTCTACTGGTGAAGTTATGGCTCAGCATGTCGACGATGCTCTGGAGGAATTCGACGGTTTGGAAAGCACTATAGCAATATTGGTTGACAACCCCTCTGTCAACACAGGCTGGAAGAATGGTTTGGTTGTCAGATTAGAAAACAAACTGGGTGGAATTTGCATACTGTTGGTTGTGCTTTGCACCAAAAATTTTAAGATTCGGTTTTTAATCGTATTGCGCAAAAAGAAATAGCGACAATTAGAATTTCACATTTTTACTTTTGCGCGCAGAATCAGCAAGGTAATTAAAGACGGAAAAGAAAATCCCTCCCATCAGCTGGGAAGCAAAAGAGTGGTACAATCTTGTGGATAAAGAGTATCTCTGTGCAGAGCCACCACTTTCGAAGGATATACCCACGGAAGATCAGATGCTGTGCCATGCAAACAACAGTTTACTTAAGCTTCCAGATCTTCCGGCCCACACACAGATCGTAGAAAGCAGCGTGAAACTTATAGCAGAAGCTTAACATGGTTATTATGGATTTGATCACCGCCACAAATCTATTATGGCCAAAATCCATAGGTGGGCACAAGTCCGTTAATCGTTAATCCGTTAATAACGAAGCTAACTTTTTCATTGACTCGTTAGTCCGTTAAAAAGTTTTTTCACGTTAACAGACTAAATTAACTTCCATTAAGTTCTGCTAGCGGATTAAAGTAACTTCCGTTAAGTTCTGTTAACTTCCGTTAAGGTTTTCATCGTTAATACCTTGCAACATTCATTCATCGTACCGGTACAAACCAGTTTGCACTGGTAACACTTGTTGCGTATTAGCACCAGTTTTATAGAAGAGAGCAAAGAAAGGACTCTTTTTTGTGGCATATAATAAGCTGCTGCTTCATAGGTTAATTATCGCTGTTCCAATTTCTAAAGATTTTCCGATCGCAGCTTCGTTAGTGAATTTGAACTTATTTTTATCTTGAAATTGGATTAGACTGTAAAATGGAACTTCCAAAACACAAAAAGACCACCACAGCAATAAATTTTTCCATACAATCAGCTCAACAGTGTCAATACGAGTTCTAGAAGCGAGTGAATAAAAAGAAATCTAAAATACACGCAAAATGTTGACGAATTAACGGACTTTATTAACTTCCGTTAATTAAAGCTGAAAATAACGGATTAACGTTAACGGAGGTGTGAAGTTTGTCAACGGACTAGTGGTTAACGAAGCTAACGTTTTGCATTAACTTGCCCACCTATGACTTTCTTAATTTGGCTTGCGTAAAATTTAAACCCATAACCCACATTATAGCAAAATTTCCAAACTATACAAGTTTGGTATGGGTAAGGTTTAAACTCAAAATCCCCATTTGAATAAATCTCCGAAATACTGTAAGTATTGGTCGTGGCAACTTGCTCTTGGTTATGAATAATATAGTTCTTCTATAAAGCACTACAGCAGTTATGCACCTTGCTGTAACTCCAACAGCATTGTTTAAAATAGGTACTGTTTTAGCACCTATCTTTCATAATGTTGTTACTCAACAACAGGTACAAACTAGCTTCCCTGAGTAATTCTTTTTGCCTCTTAACCAATTCACTCAAAAGAAGTGCTAAACACTATACCATCTATCCAGTGGTGGTCATTAGCATGGGCAAGCCGGGCAGTTGCCAGGGGCCCCCCCACTTGATTTTGCGCACTACAGGGGCCCCCCCAAAAAAGTTACATAACATATGTTCCCCAAACTTTTGTAGCACATTTAAGCCTACTGTAAAACCTTAATTTGTAGCGGCATTAAGATTCAGGCATTAGGGGCCCTTTGTGGAGAGCCCCATTGGAGGCTCCTTTTGGGGGGCCTTTACAAAGGGCCCTTATTGGAAGGACATTTTTGGAAAGGCCCTTATTTGTACATTCTTCTGTAAATAAGGGCCCCATTTGTAGGGAGCCTTTTATGAGGAGCACATACAGAGGGCCCATTTGTGGGGGCCGTATGAAGAGGGCCCCTTTGCGGAAGCCCTATGAAGAAGACCCATTTGAGATCATGAGAGGGCTTTTTGGATAGTCTCTTTGCAAAAGGCTCTTTTCGGCTATGAAAGAGGCTCAATGCAGGGCGCCCTCTTAAGGAAGGCCCCTTTGCAGAGGGCCCTGTGTGGATGGTTTCTTTACAACTTTTCAAAGAGCTCTTTAGACTTGCAGGACCCCATTTTGCAAAGGGCTCTTTACTGGGGGATTTTTGCAGAGGGTTCTTTGTTGAGCGGTTTGTCAGTATGCAGTATGCCAGCCTTTTGAAACAGTGCTTTTGAGTAAAAACATACTGTAAATAGTGGGTAACATGTTAACATCACATAATGAATATAAGTGTACGTAAGGTACCGTAGCTCATAAACAGCCTTGGTAATGTTAGTCACATGTGTTCTGTGAGAATAATGCTATGCTGCCTGCTAGTTCTGCGTTTTTTGTTTTATGGTTCGTGGAAATCTACTGATAAGACTAACCGGCAATGTCACATTGATGTCACGTTGTAATAGTAATAGCCTATTTAATACAACAACGAAAGCAAGCAATATCTACAAAGCTATTTAGAACCGGTAGGCTATTTTCTTATTAAACAAATACTGGTGCAAATTTGCATTACAAACTAAATTGGCCACAGAGTGAGTTAACAACGTTTGCTTTGAAAGATTCGTAATTTTCGTATGCTTATTCCATTATTGGCTTATTGCTTAATTTTAGTACCAATATTACCGACCTACATGGTTAAGAAATCCTTTCACACCATTACTGCTGAATGAGATGGGAGCCTACCAGTATGTTTATATGTTTAGAGTTTTGCTTGTACAAGAGCTTTAGTCTGTAAGTACAGTTTTGCAATTTACAGCCGTGAAGAACATATAAAAGCAGCAAAGTTGTCTATCGTTATTGTGGTGGTGCTCTCTACAAGGATATTTATGTAGCTGCTGCATATAAGACTGCTTTTGGAAATGGATGTAGATATCTACAGTGCTTAACTGATGCTATCAGCTTAGCAGATAACCGCATTTTAGAAATTTTTTGTTTGTGCTGTACAACGTGTGACATAGGCCTAAATCTATTGAGCTTGAGCAATTTTTCCAATGTTCAGTGTTGAATCTAAAGTTGTACTGTTTTTAGTATTCCCCACTGTCAGTTTTGACTTTTTATTTTTTAGTTTCTGTCTTTTTGACCTTATTTTTAGTTTCTTGCAAGAGCTGTTTTTTTGTTTTTTCGCTTTTGGGAAGCACAATAAGATGTACTACGTCAAAAGCATTTAAATTTCAGCTGTTCAGCATGTTAACACATTAAAGGCGGTGAATCATCCAGCCAGTTCCAGTGCTTTACAATAGCTCAAATTGAACTATAATTTTTGATATTTTTTGTTTTAATTTAGGGAATGCGGTTGCAAAGATATTCAACAAATACAAAAAGATGTCCTCCCAGAAAAAAGTTTTTGGAAACTCTTAGTTTTGTTCTTCCCGCCAAAACCACAGTAGGCCTAATGGTTTAGAGAACTGTGGTAGGCCTAATAGTTTAGAGATAGTTTATTTCTAAATAGTTTAGGCCTAACTATCTCTAAATAGTTTAGAGATAGTTAGGCCTAATAGTTTAATAAGATTACAGTAGGCCTAATAGGTTAGAGAACTGTGGTTTTGGCGGGAAGATCAAAACTCAGAATTTCCAAAAACTTTTTTCGGGAGATATCTTTTTGTATTTGTTGAATATCTTTGCAAACGCAGCCCCAAAATCAAAACAAAAAGTATCAAAAATTGTAGTTCAATTTTAGCTTTTGTAGACCACCGAAATTGGATGGATGATTCACCGCCTTTAAGACTACTATAATCTAGTGTAGACTCTGCTACAGTCTACTGTACTGTCTGTTTTTTAAGGGTATGTAATTATTATATTAGTTTATTTTTTGAGAAAAGCGAGTACCGGTATTGCTAGCCAAGATGCAAAATGGGATTGAGAGTGCAATGAAGTAAGTTCGTGGTTAGCTCTGATTCATGATGAGCTAGATCGTGTAGTAGTGACTTCTGTCTAATTTTTGCCCATTGCACTATCTTATTTTTTATTCGTTATAGTAGGAATTAGTTAGTATTCATTATGCACCTCCCTCTCAGTTTGAGTGTTTATGAAGATTAAAGTATTTGCTGCTCTTATATTAAGTTTCCAAGTGCTTTCATGTCTGCTTTTTAGATGCAAGGCAGCCAGTTAGGTGCTGAGTTTTCAAAGTGTCATTACTACACGTACTGTAACTTCAAAATTTGTATTTAGCTTTTGCATGTCACCCAGTTTGAGTGTCTGTTGATTGTTGGCTGTTGTCATGTTGAGATATGACATAACGTCTGAGTCTACATTCTGTACAGTAAAATAAAGTGCTTACTGCTTACCACTTGAAAGTTTCCACTAAAAATGCCTAGTTTTGTGGTATTGAGCATGTATGGCTAGGCCTAATAAGTAACGTGTTATGACACTGCTTTTCACTCTTGAATTCCAGTTTGTCACTATCGCGGGTAGCATAGCCAAAGTCTTGTTTTACAAGTTACCATATCATAGGTCTACTAAGTTTAATGTGCTGACTGCTGTGCTAACTACAAATATTTTTTTATTGAGATTCAAGTATAATAAAGAATAGACTGTATGTGCATAACACATAAGAACTTTTTGCGAAGTTCTATGATTTGTGATGAATCAATTTAGTGTATTTATGCTTGATAGTATACCAAAAACACAAAAGTCTAAAATTTCGAGAATTGGAAGTCCATCATAAGTTGAACTCATTAGTGTTATGACACTGCTAGATACGTATGGTATTTGCCATGGTTCTTTGGCTCAGCGAGTATGAGCAGTTGACTAATATTCACTTCACTTTCACTTTTTCAGATCCTGATCTGCTAGTTGTAAGAGTTTTTGGTTGCGCTCACCCTTAGATGAACTAAAACTGATGGTAGGCTACATGCCTACATCGGTTAAGGAAGAACTTTTTGGGGGGGGGACAGGCTTGTGCTAAGTACCGACCCGGTAGCGCTGATCCTACACGATTTCAGTAGCATTAGGTGTTGCTTGGGGGGGGCCATTTTTTGTCTCCTTGCCCGGGGCCCCCCCAAGTCAATGACCACCACTGCATCTATCTCGCTATATTTTTCTTTTTGTAGCCGGTACCTTCGACAGTCTTCGTTTTGCCCAACTCATTGGCTGCTTTTTGCACATTTAAAACCTAGGCTACTTTTACTTGTCTTCAGCACCCTGAAATACACTACTTGCACTATAGCGCTGTTAAGATGACGTCTGAGCTATATATAGTTCGATAAAATTGAATATGATTGGCTGTCGACTAATCACGTGACTACAACGTGGTTTATAAAACGGTTGTTGCCAAGGATGGCAGTACGGTTCGGTACGGCTCAATTTTTGCTAAGACGTACGGTACGGTGGTACGGTACTTCTTTTTTGTAATGGTACGGGTACGGTACGTTGGTACAGTACGCTTCAAAAATTGAACTGAAGTACGGTATGCTGGTACGGTACGGTTCAAGGTGCGAGGTACGTAGTACGCAAATTCTGAACGTAACGTACCGTACTGCCATCCTTGGTTGTTGCAGAACAACATTATGAAAGAAAGGGTTAAATTCAAAACTACTTATTCTGCATATTTTGTGGCTAATTCTAAATTTTGCTATTTTGTCTAACTAGTGTAATATCTTTTATTTGTTTGACTGCTTGATAATGCCAGTTAAATGTCCATGTGAAATATGTTTAAGACTGTGGTGGCCGAATCAATAATTAATACATTTTGTCCTAGTGCAATTATGTCTGCGGTATTCGGTTATTGGCACATATCGCTCATTGCTATGGGTGGTATTGCATAATGAACGGATATTGCGAGACATAAGGAATTTAATTAACGTGTCTTTGCTTTCGCTTCTCTTTGTTTACTCGCTGTATATGTATCGCTGCTTCAATTTATTATTAATATACTACTTGTTGAAATTAAAGAACTACGTGTTGAGACTCATCGCGTACGAACTCACTAAATTGGTACCCTGTGTGAGTGCACGTAGAACCAAAGCTTCACCAAGAAGCTTTTTAGAATAGAAAAAAAATCTAAGTTCTTAATTGCTGAAGATTCTTAATTGCTCGAGAAGAGTCGAAGAAAATTTCGAGTAGAGCCGGAAAAGAGTTCTAGAAGGGTCCAGAGAACTTTCCGAAACAGGACGAAAAGCGTTTTTTGTTCAAAACTGTTTGAGTGTCGTTCGAAAGTGCCCGGAAGCGTTGTTCGAAAGTTCCCAGAAGTGCTGTTCAAAAGTGCCGGAAGTGTTGTTCGAAAGCGTCCGAAAACCTGCAGAAGAAACTTCGGAAAAGACCGTGCAGACTTTTAATTTTCTTTGCATATCATTTTGTAGCATATTTCTGTGTAAAACATTATTTGCATATTTACCTGTAGTCTTTTAGCATATTTACGTGTAAATTTTTGTATCATATTTACGAGTAGACCAATTCAAGACCCGCTAATTCGGTAATGCACAAATTACCAATAATACCTTACAATTTAAGAAAACGTACCACCAAACAAAAACCTTCAAAATCGAAACCTATCACCACCCTGACCCCAGGTTCCTCCAACTGACAAAACACAATAACCCCCTCACCAAACCCCCCCGCATCACCAACCAGAAAATGCCATTTTCAACGAGCACAAACGTTTTTCCTGGGTCCTATAGGAGCCCTTGACATTAACATGATCCAAAAAAATTCAACATGTTTTTCGGTCACCCACGAGTTACCCTTACCAAGATGTAAAAAATGCCCTGATAAAAGCTTGCAAACTAAATGAAAACGACCGCTTCGATATTTTGTTTAATCGAACTGAACTAGGTGACCGCAAGCCCAGTGAAATGCTAAGCGAAATGCGTCAATTACCGGAAGCATATGACGCCGATAACACACAAACCAATGCGGTTCTCAAAAACCTTTTTCTTGATAAGCTTCCGAAGCAAGCTAGAACCATTCTGGCGGCAAATTTAGAGACGAACCTCTACCTTTTGGCCCTACGTCCTGACAAAGTTGTAGCAGTACTATCTCAAACATCAAGCCAAACCAATACGTAGCAACGTCAAAACCAAACGTTTAAGCAAACCTGAAAGATCTGAGTTCACTCCCCCACGCAAGAATACGAGTAGCAGAGCAGACTCTGCAACCACTGGTTTCGAACATTGTTCACAATCTTTAATTTCCCACCCTGTCGTCACTGAGCAGAATAAAACTGACTTGTCGCCGCTCAAAGAAAGGTTCAAAGTTAAACTTAGATCCACCAACGCAAACATCGGAGAAACAAATTCCGAGCTAAAATCGCAACTGCTGAATAGGGCAGCCAGCTCGGCTTCCGCTGCCCAACAAAGTAAAATAGAGCCTTCCATTCAGCACAGGCCCACAAAGTCTCTCAACAAAGAACAAAAAACAGTTGAAACAAAATAAGTCTCAGTTGAAACACAAACAGAGTCGCAACTCCTCGATTTTGAGATCTTACCTCCTGAACTTCAGCCATGCGAGCCGGCAAGTAAACTACTAAACCCACCGATAGAATCATTCGCAGTTGTGCATTCACTAAATGACAAAACCAACACGCCATCAACCCTGACTGATGCAGCAAAAGTCAAGCAAATCCCAGCAAATGAGATGAAAACAACCGCTCCAAAAAAAGAGAAGCAACTGCCTTACAGAACACGCTCATAAACGACTATGCAGAAGTTTTTCATAAGACCATTCAAACAAGAGATTACAAGGCACTATACACTATAACGCAACCTGATCGCTATCCCCTACCACTTCTCAATGACTTCGCTGACATGCTCCTTGGCTTAACAGTATTTTCCAAACTAGACTGCTACAAAGGCTATCACCAAATACCAATGGCCGCAGAAGACGCTCATAAAACAGCGATCATTACGCCTGTTGGTTTATACGAATATAAAATGATGCCGTTCGGTCTACGAAATTCCGGAAATACTTATCAACGTTACATCGATCAAGTTACTCGTAGTCTGCCCTTTTGTTTTGCTTACGTGGATAATGTCCTTGTTGCTTCACACTCTTTAGAAGAGTACGAGCAACACTTACGACTACTACTTGATCGCTTCAAACAAAACGGTGTTTCGCTTCAAACAAAATGGTAGAAACTTTTCGTAATGCCTGATGTGAATTGTATTGTGTTATACGACGGGCAAAATGATATGCCAGTGTGATAATAATTCAGGCGTTTCAATATTTTTAGGTTTTCGTCAAGTTTAGAGATACGATTTCGTAGGTTTTGCTGTAAGACGTCTTCAGACCTTGTGCACTCTCTCCTCTATAAGCATTGAATTTTTGTTTCTTCAGTTTTGAATGATTTCTAACTGGAAAAAAAACTTTTTTACGCTGCTGGTTGTTTAGGTATCTTTTATTCCACGATGGAGGAGTTAATTCGTGGACAAATATTTCACCTCCACAACCCCCCAGATGACCACATCTGCGATTATGTTTTCAACTCTTTACACCTTCAACGTATTGACCCTGGGTGGATTAGCAATTACTTGTCATTATTTTCCAAAACATTGCCCTTCACTTACTCTTCACCCAACACCAACCCCAAAGGTAACATTTAAACAGCTTGTTATTTTCTGTATATTTTAGTCAATATATCAGAATTTTTTGACTTTTGCATTTTAATCCTCCTATCGATAGAAAACACAAAACGTTAGTGGTATTGTTTGGACGAATCCGCACCTGCTTTTTGACTGGTTTTTGTATTTGTTGTCCATTTTATGACTTAGCTTTAGTGGTATTTATAGACAAAATGTTTTGTTCATTTAATAAAATTGTGTCTTATAACCGATCAGTGGCCAGTGAATAGAGAGAGCGTTTGCTACTGAAACAGTAGGTTCGGGTTCAATTTTCGGTCGCGTCATACCAAAGGCTATAAAAATGGGTATTCGCAGCTCAGAGTTGTAAGTCGGGCCGGGCTTTTCGGGTCGGGTTCGGTTTCGGGCCGGGTTCGGGCCCAAAGTTGCCAAAATTTCGGGCTTAATTTCTGCCTGAGACGTGCATTTTGTCTTAGGTGCGCAAAAATATAATCAAACTAACTTGGCAACATTGCTAAATTTTTTGGACCTTAGTTAACTTTCGTTTTTTTTTCCGGGCATGATTTGGGCTTCAAATTAATTTTCGGGTGCGCGTTGAGTTCGTCCTTGTATTTTCGGTTCGGGCCTGAACTAGTCGGCTCGTTTACAACTCTGTCACAGCTTCACTGCTTGACGTTCAGTAATTAAAAAAGGACAGCGTGAAGTCTTCATCGAGTGGTAGACAGGTAGGCAAGTGTTAGCTTGACTCGAACACTGCAAGGTCACTTCGTGGCCAAGGTAACTAGGTAAATTAAATGTAATTGCAATTATAAATACTCCAAAACTTAAACAAAAGTGGTAATGAAAACCAGGCATTTGACTACCAACTTTTTTGTTATAATTTAAAACTTTTCAGATTGTTGTAAACTGCTAAGTACAGACAGGTGCGTAGCTAGAAATCTGCAATGAAGGGGGGTGTTGCAGAGGCGTAGAATTGAAAGAAATTAGTCTTCACCTAAAATTGGAACGATTTTTCTGTCCAAATTCAATTTAAGACCAAAAAAAATCAGATATTCAGCTGAAATCGGAACGATTATTCTCTCCAAATTCAGTTGTTCACTGAATAAAAAGAAACAAACGTGATCACCTCCAACTGCAACTTCCAATGGGGGGAGGCTATTTTCCATTCCATTGCAGAAATCTGGCTCAAAAGTGATTGAAACATAGTATTTTCCATGTTCTGCTTGCCAACGGGGGGGCTATAGCCCCTTTTCCCTGGCTACGCTACTGAGCACAGATAGTAACTGCTAGTAACCATCGTATCAAAACGCAACAAGTGACGACGAAAAGATGATAGTTAATTCTTGCAGTTGTTTTAGCTTTAGGTAGGCTAGCAAGTTTAAATAGTAAACCTTAGTCAAAATTAAAAAGCTTAAATTTTGATTTGCTTGTGAAGACTAAGATCTCGAAATAGCGCAGTCCAGCAATGAAAACTTTGTAGTCAGAACAGATTTTAGAACGTTGGATTTTTTTTTTGATTAGAATAGTGAATATTGTATTTGGTTGACACTTCATGTATAAATTAAAAAACTCGGTCGAATATGCCAAGAAAGAAGCAATATTTCAATCTTTCAATTCTGTTTTTTTCAGTCGTTCTTCTGCTATTGGGTGATTTCTTTTCTGTGCAGTATAACGTGGTCATTGAATTTCCACTATGATCGGATTGTACTTGCTTGGTTGGTGCAGGTTGTTGCTTGCATTGCTTTGTGGAAAGCCTATTTT
Source organism: Trididemnum nubilum (assembly GCA_963965965.1). Lineage (NCBI taxonomy): Eukaryota > Metazoa > Chordata > Ascidiacea > Aplousobranchia > Didemnidae > Trididemnum > Trididemnum nubilum. The sequence goes on along the minus strand of OZ014482.1, from coordinate 22,571,392 downwards.
ATATCAGGCTGAATCGTAGACCAAAATAAGCAAAAGTACAAATCGGAAAATCCACGTATGTATATCAAGCTGTTATGTTGTTGTACAAAAATATGCTTTTTTGGGACTTCCGTGACGCTTTGCGGCGGAATCTCTGATTTTTCCGAGCAAAATTTACGGTTTTTCTGCAGCTCTAGGCCGAAATCGCTGTAACTTTAAAACGGCTGAAGGTAAAAACTTGAAATTCAGAACTTAGATGGGGAATGTATGGAACAACCATATTCAAATTTATGGGGCAATCAGTCACGTGATATGGATTTCCAAACCCAAATATTGAAATGCCAATGGAAAGTTCAAACTGGTTGAAAATTTTGCTCGAAAACTACTTTCTAGAGGAGAGTAAAATTTTCGAATTTAGAAGCGCCTGGGGATATAGTTTCAGCTCCCACATTTAGTTTTTGGAATACCGTCCCTTTTTTTTCTTTCTTTGTTTCTGTTTTTTTGTTTAGTTTGTATGAGCTGTGATGGCGTAGTGCGTAAAAGCGCCATAGTTTGAGATAGTGTTGAGTGAACAGAGCTAGTCGAACATTGCTTTTACCCAAACCACAAATAAATTGAAATCAACATTTTTTTTCATCAAGCAAAATCACATTCAATCTTTTTATTTTGGCATTACATGTGATCAGAGGGTTTCACGTTTCATTCTTTGTGTAGATTACATCCCTGGAAGAATAATTTGCGATTCTGTTTTAATGCGCTTCACACTAATTTTAGTAATTTAGGTTCTGCTTTGCGAGGCGCCCGAGTTTGAAACACTGGTGATTGAAAACAGCTGGGTTAAAACATCTTGTCGGTCATTGGTTGATAACAAATCACAAATATGTTGCAATTAATAGTTATGCGTCACCATAAAAAGTCACATTCAATCTTTTTTTAATTTGGGCATTGCAACGGTTGGCTCTTAAAGGAATATCGATAACCTTCAAAATTTGAAAGGGAAAATACGGGTAAAAAGGAACTGGCGAAAGTCCCGTATTATTTTTCTCGTTTATAAGAGCATTTTTATAAGAACGCGAGGCTCATTTTTTGCTCCCCCAAATTTAACAACAAATTAAGAACAACCTCAGCCTTGGCATGAAAAAAATTTTAGAGTACGAGCCAGTACAATATATTTGTAAGGAATCAGCAGGGTTTTCGTGTCCTTTTTCTATATTGCCATTGTTGATTTATTCGAAGGCTAGTTTAATAATCATGATCAATAACAAAATACAATTTCTAACCAAGCAAGAATGACTTTGTGTCGAATGCATTCTCCAATTAAATTCAAAAACAAATGTGGCTGAAAATTCGTGAAAATTTAAGAACTGCCAGTCTCAACTCGATTGTACTAGGTTCTTATAAAAAAAAGTGTACTATTACATGCAATTTCGTACGTATCGCAAATGGAAATTGCAGCACTTTAAAGACACTGGGAGTCCCAAAAGAATTACATTGGATGAAATTCAAAGCGCTCTGATACACCAATTTCTCCTTAACTTGGATGCTACCAAACACCCGGTGGATTTAATTGTTTAACATGAACAACAACTTTAGGTAACTTTAATTTTTGCTATGAATGAACCTCATTTGCAAGTTTATCAACGTTCTCTTAGTCCTCTTCAATGCTTTTCGAAAACCATTTATTGTGTCGTGGTGCGCTTGATTTGCTCATCGTATGAGTATACTCTGGTTGATACGACCATTTTATCACAAATCAAGCTCTTACTCAAGGCCTTAAGGTGCGTTCACGCTGGACGCGAAGCAACCAAAATTTGACGTCATCGACAACTTGCAAAAGGTTTCAACCGGTCGCCAACTTCGCGAGCGGTTGCTTCACTTCATTTAGACAAAATTGTTTTGAATGGTCGGCCTATTTTGAGCAAGTGGCGTAAACAACCACTCGTGAAGATTGTCAACCTTCGCTTTGCGTCCAGCGTAAACGCACCTTTATTGAGTGTGCGGCGTTTTCTTACACTTGCTCTGGTTTTCGAGGAAAAATGCGTTTTGAAAAAATCCTCTAAATTTCGGACCATGAACAAAACAAAGACTAAATAAGTTCTTCCATTCTTTTTTTCGCCAAATTTGTTGATAAAAAAACGCGGAAACATAAAAGTTAAAAAAAAAAGTATGACAAATCTTAAGCACTTTCGCCGTAAGCCTAGGTTGGACATCTAATTAATCTTTGAAGATGAAAGAAGTCTAAGTTTTCGCTGGTTTTCTTTTCCTCGGACTTTAAAAAGATACTGCTCGAGATGGGTTTGATTGAAGATATAGGTATTACTTAAAATGATAAAGATGTGCCCCAAACCTTGTTCTACCATTCCCCTTATCTGCGAAAACAGATTTTTTCATTCGTTCATTCACGTTGTTTCGCCTGATCGATAAAACTATAAAGATATCGCACAATCAGCTTAACAATCAGGCCAGGAAGCACCGAAAGAACCCGGAAGTTTTTTAATCGAGGTGCTCCCTGACAAAGCTCGTTCCAACATTGCATGCAAATAAAAAACAGGAAGCACAGCAATACAGAGAGCAAAAAAGAAAAATAAAAAATGACAAAAAATGAAGAAACTAGTAGCGGACAGAAAATGATGAAGAGATAATTAAAATACATAATATGATGTACTAAACTACAAACGGTATTGTATGAACCAAATAAAAAGGAACTTAAAACAATCGAATTGAAGCACTATAACTAATATTGAAGGCAGCACAGCACTACTATCAAAGTGGGTAGCACAGCACTACATCGGACAAAATTGTGTTTAGATAAGACACTGATGACATACGAGGTGTGTTTGAAAAGTAACAGGACTGGGTCTATAAATGTTTTATTTTACTTGACAAGTAAATTTTACAACACGTCGTCTTCAGAGTAATCTCCTTGGGCTCGATCGCACTTTTCCAATCTCCTCTGCCACACTTCCACGCACTTCTTGAAGGATTCCTCAGGGATTGCTCAAAGCTCTCTCGTCACGGCTGCTTCAGTGGCTTCTGAATCTTGAAAACGAGTTCCTTTGATGACTTACTTGAGTTTGGGAAACAAAAGAAGTCATAGGGGGCCTGACCTGAAGAGTAGGGTGGTTGCTCCAGTACAGCAATGTTATTTTTGGCAAGAAACTCCCGAATTCCCAAGGCATTATAAGCTGGAGCATTGTCATGATGAAGCAGCCCTGACCTCGTTTCCCATAGTTCTCTTCTTTTTTCCCTCACTGAGCGCATCAGACGTCGCAAGATGTTTTTGTAGACGTGCTGATAAATAGTTTGGCCTTGTGCGAGAATTCTGCGTAAACAATTCCATGGACATCAAAAAAAGCATCACCTTGGTTTTGGACTTGAACACCTTCGTCTTTTTGGGTCTTGGTGACAATGCGCTCTTCCATTCAAGGCTTTGCCGTTTGGTGAGTGGATCGTACTCGAAGATCCATGACTCATCGCGGGCAACAACTCTTTTCAGCTGTTTGGGTTCAGTTTCGAGTCGCTCCAAAATGTCTTGACACACTTGCACACGCCGCTCCTTTTGTCCTTCATTCAGCAACCTTGGTACCATTTTTGCACAGATCTTCCTCATCCCCAGATCTTTTGTAGTGATCCTCCATACCCTCTCACTATTCATACCTAGCTCATCTGCTATCATTCTAACAGTAAGACGGCGATCGCTTCGCTCGTTTTGTCTCACACGCTCAACATTTTCATCTGTTCTGCTGGTGGACGGCCTCCCCTCCTGTGATCATCTTCCACCTCCTCTCTTCCCTCTTTGAACCTCCTGAGCCACTCAAAAAGACGGCATCGTGTCATCATATCATAGACTTCTTGAAGCAACTTTAGTGCTTTAGTCGGAGTTTTTCCAAGACAGACAAGAAATTTTAGATTGATTCGTTGTTCGACGCTTATCCTTCGCACCAAAGACAAAATAATCCAAAAATTCTAAATTTTATCAAATTTTCATAAAACGGTCACAAAAACAGAGCCTTGACAGAAAAACGTGCAAAAAAGGATGTAGTTGTCACGGAATGCTGAAATTTGGTTTTCAAAACCTCTAGACATTGTGACATCATAAAAAGCAATGCTTTTTTCTCTGCGATGAAAGTTGTTCGTGCAGCGTGCACAGTCCTGTTACTTTTCAAACACACCTCGTAATATTGTTAATGGACAAAAAGGAGAAAAAAAGTTATTGACGTTTGACATGACATATGACTGTAAAACAAATAAAGTTCAACATAATTACTAATTAATCTTATTTTAAACCGTTTTTTTTTTAATGAATGTCGACTTAAACTTTTGATTAAACTATCTACGTTTTTCCATAATTTTGCACCCGTTTAAATAAATAGCTTTTTTCCGATAGATTTTTTTACTCGCGGCTTAAAATACACTGCATTTTGAGTTGTAGAGTATTGTGGCTATGCATAGTGGTGCCGATTTATGTTGAGCATTGGGGGGGATAATTTGCAATTTTACCCCAATTTTGCCCTATTTTCAACATTGGGGGGGATGAAGCTCGACCACGATTTTTTTCACGTAAGCAAATTAAGTGAAGACCAAAAAAAAGGTCTTCACCAAAAATTGAAAGAGTTTTTGTCCCCGAAATCACGTGGAGACCAAAGAAAAGGCCCAAACATCATCCAGCCCTCAGATGCAAACCATAGTCAAATTATTGGGGGGGATGCAGATGTAGACCATAGTCAAATTACTGGGAGGATACAGTCAAATTATTGGGGGGATATATCCCCCTTCTCCCCCCCCATCGGGTTTCGGCACCCCTGGCTATGCATTTCATTTAGTTTAACATAATCTTCATGTAAATAAAACAGAAGTTTGTTGTTATGAAGCTGATGCATATACTTAGCTAATTCGAAACCATATATATCTGCTAGTTTTAATATATTAAGCTTTAGGTCAGTTCTGTCGCTAGGCGGGGGCGGGGGGGGGGGGGGGGGGGGGGGGCAGCCCGCCCTGGGTGTCACCATTTTGGGGTGACACCATTTGGAGGGACACCATTTTATGATGTGAACCCATAACTCCACTAATTTGTGATAAAGATGTTTTAGTTGGTGGTCCCCATCCTCATTTTGACCGAAAACGCACTCAATTTCCGGCAAAGACCTTTTTTTTGGTCTTCGCTTACTTATGTACGGAAAGCCCACCCAATTTTCGGCAATGACCTTCTTTTTTTTGTTCTTCACCTACTCTTAGACATAATTTTCATAAAGGTTGTCACATCACAAAGAGTGACACCACAAAATCCCGCCCCGTATGCCACCATTCTGAGCAACGCTCAGGGGCGTCGCCAGCTTAGCGAGATCAGGGGGGCAAAGCTGAAAACTGGGGGGGGGGGGGCAAAGTTTTGACGGTAAATTATTGCAGTATTTTAAGAGTTAAGTAGATTGTTAGTGTGGCGGGGTTGTAAATTTCGTTTCGCCTATGAGTAATACGGCTATTTGGCGTTGATTAAGTACATAAAACCATTTTCCGCTTTATTTTACAAACTAATTTCTTAGGTTGCAACGAAACGATTACTAAACCATACATTTGTTTAATGCCTATCTGACGTGCATGATTGTGTTTGTCTTTTACATATGAACAGCATGGGATCATATTGGTTATTATACCACATTGTTTAAAGCAAGACACAAACTTGCAACAAAAATTTTAGGCATATTCTATGGCTATCGCGTTGGTAAACATATAGAATTAATTTAAATAATAAGAAAAGGTAAGAACTGCGCATCAAAAACTACCTTGAATGATTTTTGAATAAATGCAGAAAGCAGACTGTCTCTGACATATTGAAACATTGACAAAGCCGCTAACTCAACAATTGCTGAAAAAATAACGTAAATCTTCTCATTTAACTAAACATGATTACAGGTAGTAAACGACTGGAAACGACTGACGACAGGAAACTCCAGAAAAAATATGAGCAAAATTTAATATCGGTACCTCTATGATGAATACTGTAGCTAATAATATACAGTTATGTATTACAAGACAAAGCAGAAAAATGAACAATTTAGCATTCATGCTAGAATGCCTATTCTGTTTCTGTATTGCCAAAAACTTCATTAAGACAGATAAGTGCCGATCCAGGGTTTGCATCCCCCAAAAGAATTTCTGCTGTATCCCTCCCAATAGTTCGCATCGGTACGGTGTGTAACTTTTGGTGTTACAACTTGCAACGTTACTAAACGATGCATTTTATCCTCAAAAAAACGTCGATAAAGCTAAAGATTCTGGACCCCGCTGGGGAGCTCACAGCGCCCCCCTCCTCCCAGACCCACCAGCTGGCTTTAAGGCCGTCTCACCATAACTTTTGTGTTTGAAAATTCTTAATTGCCTCCAACACTCCTTCCAAACCTTAGTAAACGTTTCTGCGGACTTCCTTGCTGATACTGGCAAAAATGAGCGTTGAACTTTGCTCCGAAAATCTCCAGTTTGAGCATCATTCCTCTTCCCAATGTTCAAAATTAATGAAACATTGACAAATTCCTTAAATCATCCCCCAATGGTCAATATGGATCGGCACCACTGATTACTGTATAGGTAATGCACCTGGACTGTATTACTGCTCTAAAAAAATCATCACAAATAGCAGCACCAAACAGCCAAAACAGTACTATAGGCTGCTAAAGTTTACTCAACATCTCAGATATCAATGGCGTTGCTAGTGCTGAGAACACTGCTTAGTTTGTTTTGCTACAGGTACTAATCGATCCAGTTAAACAAACTATACGGTAATGGACACTTCTTGCAAATCTGAAAGTCAGAAAATTTCCGTAGTCTAGCTATCAAAGAATTGGTCAATGGATTCCGATTTGGGGGAGAAATGCAGTCTGTTTCTCTGTTAGCTCAGAGTTTCTGCAGATCGATTATTCAAACTGCTGAACAAGATCCCACTCAAAACACAGTATGGTTTGAGTTGCTAAGCTAAGGCCTTCCATTTCCAGACATGTGCTTGTCAACTCAACTCACTTTTGCTAAGTTTGCTTACCCGTAGCCTACGTTTGCTACATAGCCTGGAAGTGCAACTGACCGATCGAATTCTTATCTTTTTTTTCCGGAGGCATTTGGCAATAGTGTATTTTTCTTTCTGTAACTATTGATTGCACGGTACATTGCGGATGGTTTGTACTACGCGTATACCAGTGATCACCAACTTACAGCCTACACCAACTTACTGTACATTATCTTCAACAGTCACAACACCTGACTTGTAATAAGGCCTCGCCTATAAGTGCTGCTGTGTATGACATCATAATCTACGATGCCACGCCTACTACACAGTACACACAAACTGCTGGTAGCTGTATTATTATTATACTGTACTGAATTGATTTGTTGTTATTGTTGTTGTTGAACCTGACCCAAGACATGAGATTGTGCTGCGTACCGTACCCTTGATTGTAATATAGATGTCAGGATACTTAGTTGCATGAAGCAAACAAAGAATCAGCCAAAAAATAAATTTAACTAACGTATATTAACAAAAACTGTCACTAAAATCGATTTCGGCCAGTGGCCATCTTCAGCTTATTCAAATACAATCAATCAAATAGAATCGATGTCAGGATAGGGGATGGAACAGTTAAAATTACCACTATTCGAACTGTGAGGGCGATGCTCACTTTTAAGAAAAAATACAGTGGGAGGGCAAGAAATAAATCGGGGGGCAAAAATAAAAATCGGGGGGGGGGCAATGCCCTCTACGCCTCCCCCCCCCCCCCCCCCCGCTGGCGACGCGCCTGGCAACGCCTCTGCTTTAGGTATAGAATCGTCATTTTGCAGTATTTACTACGGTACTAAAAGTTATTGTGTGTATTATGTTATTCATTCGAACAGATAGCTCTCGTAAGTGTATTTTTGCTGCATTTCCCCAAATTAAAATTCCGTATTGTATCTTTGAAAGTATGAGACTATGATAGAGCAAGTGCAGAGTGTCCCTTGGTACAAGATTATGAATTCTGTGGAAAATTCCCGCATAACAAGCTAGTTGAAGAGACAACTGTTGGATATGCGTAGACCAACGCAATGTTTCATCTACACATAATCCAAGATATTTCACAGTTTGCTGACATTTCAAAGGTGTGGAGTTTAGAATCAAATTAAGACTTGTATTGCAGGATTTTGTGAACACTTTATGTATTATCATACAGAGAGATTTACAGTAATTTAAGGATAATTTATTGCTTCTCATCCAGGTATCAATTTTCCTCAGTTCATTGTTCGCCTCAAGCTCTTGACGAGATAAACTCGTGTTACTTAGAGTTAAATAGGTATCGTCAGCAAATACAGTTATGTCAAATTGACTCGATAGTGGTAAGTCATTTATGTACAATAAGAAAAGAAGCAGACCTTAAGACGAGCCTTGGGGGGCTCAACGTGTGATTTTTCCCAATTTTGATTTATAGGGAGAAATTTTTGTGTATTGTTATCTATTAGACAGGTAGCTCTCCATCAGCTGAAGTGCCAGACCTCGAATACCATAATTTTGCTCCCACTTATTAAGCAATATACGATGATCGACCGTATCAAATGCTTTGGACAAGTCTAAAAAACGCAACAAGTGTACAAATTATCATCAGCAATTTTTAAAAGTTTCTCATAGATGTTACTAAGAGTATGAGTTGAAGATGAGTTTTGTCTAAAACCATATTTATGTTTAGATTACAAATTATATTTTTCAAGGTAGTGGTCAAGATGGTTGCAAATCAACTTTTCAAGAATTTTATCAAATTGCGACAATAAGGAAATTGGCCTGTAGGTATTTGCCTGATTCAAGTCACCTCTTTTAAAGAGTGGTGCGACTTCGGCTATTTTTAAGGAATCTAGAAATTTACCTTGTTCAATACAGGGATTAAAAATATTACATATGACAGGAGACTTTTGTGCGTTGCTATATTTTAAAAATTTTGTATCAATATCATTTTCTCTATTAGATTTTTTGGTTTTTAAGGATCGAATGATGGTGGCTGTTTCATTAGGTAATGCAGGAGAAACGAAAAAAGAGTGTTTAACACGGGGTACATTATCGTAAAATAAAGATGGCTGATTAGTTATGGGTTGGATTTTGTCGGCGAGATTTTTACCTACATTAACAAAGAAGCTGTTCATAATCTGAAAAATACTTTGTCTTTGAGGGTCCTGTACTATTTCATCGTCACTGATGAGTTCCGAAGGAATAACCTTTTTTCTTTTTAGTAAAGACCAGCTCATTGATGACTTTCCACAATTTCTATTGGTCATTTTTATTTTGGTAAAAAGAATCTCTGTAGTAAGATTCTTTAGCTGATTTGATGACTCGATTGAGAACATGTTTATACTGTATGTTTTGTAATTGTTGATCTCTTCGTCGCTACGCAAGGCCTTGTGCAATTTGGAAAATAGAGCGTGTTTCCTTTTTATTGATTTTAGCTAACCTTTTTGTTAACTAAGGCTTTGTGTGGAGTCGCTTTTCTTTGCGGGAGGCTTTTCGCAGAGGAGCAAATTTGTTCACAGCGGAATTAAAAGTTACACAAAATTTGTCAAAAAAGTTAGATTGACAGAATCGTTATTTTCTAGTTCAGCATCTTTCAGATACTTTCTTGACATCGCAAAAGGATGACTACGCAAAATTTCGTGCAGAATAAGGAACGCAATATTCGATTGCCAATTTGATATTTCGAGCATCGCGTTGTTTATTCTGCGAGAAATTTTGCGGAGTGATCCATTTTTGATGTCACGAAAGTTCAAAACGCGGGATTGCCAATGGTACGTAGTCAAACGGATTAAATGTGTTTTTGCGGATAAAGAGAATAGTGGAACATGGTTTGTGGCACCTCTTTACCACCTCAGGTAATTCTCATTTCTTTAATAAAACCAATCTCCAGCAGTATCTCTTTTGTAGTTTTAGTTTTTAACATATAACGGAAGTTTATTTGCCGTCATTCACGTCAAAGTATACCCAGAAAAAACAAAAAAAAACAAGAGTCAAAAAGATTTAACGTTCTGATTTATAAACGCGAACTTTTGCAGTATATTATTTTAATTTTTTTGAAAGCTCTGATTGAAAAAACAGTCAAGCAATCCAAAGAGCACTAACCGACGATAATTGCGAATAGGCAGTTTTTGAGATAATTATTTCTTTTTTTTAATGCAAAATGTATCTTGATCGTTCTAGGGTCGCTTTGGCTCATCTATGCCTTTGTTTACAACGCGGTTGCATTTTACGCAGTGTGGTCGTTTGTGACAAGCATTGTTACCTTTGGTTCCGTGTTGGTATACGTGAATAGCTTTGGCGAAGAAATTGCCCATCTTAGAGGTACTAAATGTAGTAAACAATGTGTCCTTAATCCGCATTTTAATGACATTATATCAATCAAAGGATGCAGTATTTTTGAATTTATTAGCTTTTTGACGTGGAGTAGTTTTTTTTATAGCTCAAAGCCATTGGCGACCCCATATCCACAACTCACAGCATCAGATTTTTTTGTGGAAACCATTTCAAATTTTAGCAAAGTTTTTTTGTTTCGGAGTGATGTATATTGTTGCCTCCATCACAGTTTAAGTGCTGATAGTAAGACGAGTTTGTGTCTTGAAACCTTCAACCGAATGTTCGCTCAAATTTTAAATAATCCCTTTTGAAGTTACTTTTCACTTACTTCAATTCAGTCTTTGATTTATTTCAGCGAATTTATTTTGGTATTAAATGATGCTTGATATTGTTATTATTTAAGCTTGACAGCTTTAAAATTGCCCGACGCGTTTGATAAAATTATTTACTCAACTACTTTCCAGTCATAAATTACTGTAGATTAGGTGATTTTCAAAAGAGGCGTTTCAGTGTAGTTCCAAACAAACGAAGAGCCAGCTTTATTTCCCTACCATTTCAAGTACAAAAAATCTGCCCAAGCAATTTCAACCACCGATTCGTTCAGAACGGCTGCATATAACACTAATTTGATTCTATTTAGGGATTTGGTCGATGGAAGAAGGCTCTACTATTGGGCTGCTAACCCTAATGATCTACACAGTTGGTGTACTGTTAGTCGAACAATACACACACCAGCATTATTTTCGACGTGTTTTTGCCATCAGTCCTGCTTTTGTTGTATCGTGGGGCGGTCTAATTACGCGCATATATGTAGAGAAGAGAGGCTTTAATGTTGTCGTTGGCGCAATTGGCTTCAGCATCAGCATTATCGCAATGATGTACAAATTCTATCTAACAACCATCGAAATTGCAAAAGAAAGCAGTACGTAAATTTCAATAAGTCTGTGACTAAGTAATAGGGAACTTGCAAATACGCTATGCAAAGAATCGAACTGCTGGATGTATGGAATTGCTTTGCTTATTTTTTTGCTCGAATTGCTTGTCATATATACGAATTCGGACATAATTTTTCGGTCATTTCAACATGAACTTCTGTCATTTTTGCTTTGCAAGCATTTTAGCTCTTGAACGCGCCAAAATCTTACAAATTTTCTTGGTCATTTTGATTGAATTGACTATTATTTGTTTTCGATCATTTATCAAAAATGTTGGTCAATGACCGCAAAAAGAACTACAAAAATATTTTATTCAAATTGACTTTGATCTTTTGTTTAAAACATATAACGCCGTAGCAAGAATAATGTTCAGCTGTATTTTGTGTAAGCTATCTATTCGATACTGCTGTTTTTCGTTTACGTTAGCTTATTAATTTCGTGCTTAACGTAAGAAGCACTCCGAGAATGATGTTGTTTGATAAACAAGCAGAGTTTAGCGCCTTCGGCAGTATTTGAGAAAAAAACTAGAAACGTTGAAACAAAGCACAAAATCTATTTCTTCATGCGAAATCTAACTTCCTGAAATTAAAATAAGGTGAGAGCGCCGAACAAGCTGTGCACAACATACAGCATCTTGGAAAGTGGTGGACTGAACTTGATTAATCTGTGTAATACATTGCATAGAGGGATAAAAAACATGTATTTGTTTTCAGTGCTGCAATTTGCTTACAGCGAATTTCAACCATTAGGCGGCTTTACCGATTACGTGTATTTGCGCGGCAGAAATGCGCTTGCAATTTGACTGCATGCATTTTGCCTTTTTTTTGCATTTACATTGTAAAAAATATCGCACTTGTTTTCGCTGATAAATACGCGTGATCGGTAAAAGCTGCTTTAAGCTGAAATAACAAGTAGTTTTGCATGTGTCTCTAATCACCAAGAAAACTTGGATTTGCTAATGTGATACTATCATCAACATTGCACTCCAAAAATATCGTAGTCACCAACTTTGGGCCCTTTTTGGCATGAAATAGATAAAAAGCAAAAGACTTTTCTTTTTTTTCTTAAACATCCTATCATCAATGGGAAAAACTGCTAGCAAAAAAAAAAAAAGAAATCGCCAGTTGATCATTATCAGTGAGTTAAATGTTCTGAGCATAGGCGTACAACTTGATGCAGCAGGTCCTGTAAGTTTAAATTGCTTTGTTATGTTTAGATGGCGGTCAACGTACGAAGCAAAAGTAGTACCAAGTCGAATCTTCACAACAACGAAAAAGAATCATGAGTGATATTTTCTATCTTCCAATTCTCTTTGTGGTGCTGAAAAAAAAAGCTTGTTTGTTATTAATTACTTTGTACTGTATTTCATCCTTTTGTTCAACACTCCAAAGTTCAAAATATATTAGCCAATTATACCACTTTGCCGTTGTTTGTGCAGTCCTATAGTTTGTCTGTTGGCTGCTGTTTACGTTTTTCAAGATAAAATAAACTTAAATTTCTGAACAGTTTTTGCGCAACGACGAGTCAACAACATTTTGTGCCAACATTGCACATGATTTGATTCTGAACTTCGTAAAAAATCCCAGTATTCATAACAGCATTTTCGATCATGACAGAAACTTGCTTAATTTTTTATTATTGCTACGGAAGTGAAATTCGAATCATCTTAATAATGTGTGCAAAACATAGCCGTGCGCAGAACTAAGTGTACCGATACGTCCAAACTCAATTCATAAAGCATGATCATTGGCTGGCAATATTACTGTACGATCTAGCGTACAATTAATGTAATTGAGAAAAATAGTCGTTGAGGTGCAGTTAGTGTTCATAAGTTTATTTTGAGGAAAAATTAAAGCTACTTTAGTCTTTAGTAGTTTACCTAACCTAAATTACGTGTGTAGCCTACATCCCGGTGAATACTTGAATCTACAGTTGAGTAAACACTGCCAGGCGTGCTTAACAAAGTAATACGGAATACTGCGTTCAACAATTTTTATCCAAAGCTGTATTTTCGGTGAAGAATAAAAAAGTTCTGCACCAGAAATTATCTGCTTTTTTCCGGCAGATTTTAGTGAAGACCAAAGAAAAAAAAAGGTATGCGAAAATTTGTTGCACCTGAGTGAGAGGAGGAGGATTCGAAAAGGTGCCCACATCCAATGCCCCCCGTCAGTTATGCCAACGGTGCAGACAGTACAGTTACAGCATTTTATAACAGTGCCTACTAAACGATACTTGACATGGCGAAGAAGACTTGATTTGTTGTTGTTTTTGCTATTGTCGCAGTCACGCTTGCTCCTACAAATGACGTCACGAATCGAGGCAACGGAATAGCACCATCCACAACGTAAAGCCAGTAGAATAGAATAACTCAATGGATCATGCAGGGCATAGTCTGTGCAAGTGCGCAGTCTAACTGGTTAACCGCAATCAGAGCGCGCTCCTTTTGACCCGCCACAACTGGTGACCTCGACGTGATTGGATTGTTGACGCTAGCATAGTCAACAGGCCCTTCCTCCTTCGCCGCCCTCGTCACTTCAACTCCAAGCAACAAACTCGAAAAGGGGGAAGTATGTCGCAGTCACGCCTGCTCCTACCAATGACGTCACGAATTAAGGCAACCGAATAGCAGCCACCAGGCGCGTAGCCAGGAATTCCCAAAGGGGGCTTTTTTGGAAGCTGGAAATAACAGTTAACGAAGTTGATCCAAATTTTCATCAGTCTTGAATCAGATTGGGGCGGTTTTTCTGTCAAAATCAGGTGATGTCAAAAAAAAAAGATCTTCACCAAAGCTGAAACGGTTTTTTGCGGTCGAAATTAGGTGATCTCCAAATAAATAAAAAAAAGGTCTTCACCAAAATTCAATCAGTTTTCCTGACCAACTTTGGGTGAGGTCCAGAAAAAAAACTCCACTTTTCTGCTCCAAGTAACAGCAAGTCCTTCACAACTTCTGCTCGCCAATCCCATTGGGTGGCTATTTTCATTGTTGGAGCAAAAATCGGCCTCAAAAGCACTAAAAACGTGGTATTTTGCATACTTTTCAGGCCAATGGGGGGGGGCTCGAACCCCCCCTGGCTACGCTACTGGCAACAACCAAAACGCAAAGCCAGCAGAATACCATAAGTGAACGGATCATGCAGCTCATATGCTGCGCAGTCGAGCAAGTTAATCGCAATCGGAGCGCGCCCCTTTTACCCACCACAGTATGTTTTCACATGCGTTACATTGCATGGGCAGTGGGCACTTTTTGTCAAGTTGTCGCTGCATGAACTTGAGAATGCATAAAGAAAAATTCATAGTTTTTCGTTATCTTAACGGTTTGGAAGGGTCGATTGAGAAATTAGTCAACAAAAACTTCAAGTTTTTGCCACTAAAATTTTCCCTTTCTATTTCGGTTTTCAGCCAAGTTTAATGCAAATGTGTTCAAAACGTTGGTTAATAACTAGTGCTAGTTTTTACATTCTTGTTTTTAAAGTTTAAATAAAGTCAATTTTTTGTAGTAAGTTGGAAGGATATGATTTTTTGCAAGAACTCTGGATAGAAAGAGTCAGTTTCATATTCTTGATTGGTCAATAAAAAGTTGGAACGATGTGATTCTTTGCAAGAACTCTGGATTGAAAGATTCAGTTTCATATTCTTGATTGGTCAATAAAAAGTCAGTTTATTACCTTTGGGCAGGGCCTGCGAGAAGCGGGTTCAGGGGGTACATTGTACCCGAGCCCAGGCCTAGGGGGGCCCGGGCTCAAGGGGCCCAGAAGAGTTCAGGTTTCCGTGTTAAGTTTTGGTGTCGCACCATAACACTCTAATCAAACTTGTCTACAGCAAAAATATCAGTCAGCCTATTCAGTACTGGTAATTGGTCGCTATTTTTGCTTCACAGCCTTTAGGGCAGCGTTTCTCAACCTGGGGGTCGCGACCTCCAAGGGGGTCGCGAAGGTGGTTTCAGGGGGGTCGCAAGGTTATTTATAAAATACTGGTATTTCTTTAATCACTAAGAATTCTGAAATTTTCAAAATCTTTGCAGAGATCGCTTTTCAATTATATCGTAGCAAGTTGTCAACCGGTTGTAGGCCTACTATTGCAAGTATTACAATACCATGTGCAGCTTAGTTGAAAAGCTAAATTTGCTAAGTAGTACAATGAAATATCGCCATGTTTAAAAATTTGTCCAGTGTTATTAAAGAAGATGAAGAACTCGATGAACGTTTGGATACATTGACTAGACAGCATCTTCAACCTCTTAAAACTGTGTTAAAGCAATATTTTCCTGAGCTTAAAGAACAAGAAGCCGCATTCGTATGAAATCCGTTCTTAACTGCTTTGAATGTTAGTGATATTCCCGATGAATTACAAGACCAATTTTATGATTATCAAAATCATTCGTCCGCACGTGATGTTTTTCATAAAATGGCACTCTCTCAGTCAGTAGCAGAGCCGGGGGGGGAGGGGGCGGCGGGGCTACAGCCCTCCCCCCCATTGGCATGTCGACCAAAATGCAGAATAAGACAAATACTACGCTTTTAGCTCTTTTGAGACTGTTTTATGTACTGGAATCCATTAAAATAGTGATTTAAAACATCTTTTGAAACATATATTCAAGGGGAGAGGGGGCTAATTTATCAAAAATAAAACTCATAACTATATAAAAACTTTGAAAAATGACCAAAACTAAGGAATCAAATTTGATCGCTAGTGTAAAAATGCTAAACATAGGTGTCATCAACAAATATACCATAAAGTTAATTAGGAATAGGGGGAGGGCTATTCAGTATTAGTTAATTACCAATCGTTCCTCTCAAATCTCTTTTCATTAGCCCCCTCCCCCCAGTTGTTTTTCTCTATAAGCTGTGGACGATATAGATTACTCGACGTGAATTTTATTGAACCACACGATTTTATAATTTACTAGCACCAAAATACGAGAATTAAAAATTTGCCATTAGCCACCTCCTAAATAGCCCATTTATGCAACCAGTTTAATCATGTTTCCACTGCCAATTTCAACGCCATGTTTTAAAAGCATTATTTTTTTATCAATATAGCCCTAAAATTAAGTTAATTTTGCAAAAAAACGCAAAAATTTTGAGTGCTGGGGGCACCGCCCCCAGACCCCCGTGGCAGGGGGCTTTGCCCCCAAGCCCTGTTCCTCCGGCAGCTGGGGGCTTCGCCCCCAGATCCCCAAAACAGCCTCCCAATGCAAATTTCTGGCTGCACCCCTGCTCTCAGTTCTAATGTGCTATGCCCGAATCCTACCTACAAGTATCCGAACTGCCTTTTCAAATATTATACTTACATTTGCAACAACATTCCTCTGCAAGAGCGGCTTTTCAGCCCTTGAACATATCAAAAACGAAAGCACGAAATCAAAAGAAAGTTAAAGATGATATAAGATTGGCTTTATCGAGCTCTAAACCACGAATCCCTAAATTGGTTTTATGGTTGCACACTCTACCGTCGCACTAACAGATGTAAAATTGATCAGTTATTTGAAATTAAATATCTTTGAAGTGTTTTTTGTTGTAATTTCTATTTGCGTAAAAACTAGAACAGGAAGGGGGTCGATGGCTATATGGAACTCTTAAAAAGGGTCGTGAACCGCAAAAGGTTGAGAAACATTGCTTTAGGGCATCCAATGGTGGTCGATTTGATTTACAAAAGAGGAAAATGTATCAAAATCCATACACTTGCACCGAAATTAACGTTTTGTTACATTTCTCTGACTTGAGAGCCCTAATTCTACAGCATAACAATGTTCGAGGGCCCACATTTCCAGAGATCCAAAAGCATTAGTTTTCAACCGTACTATACTACTATCATTAAGTAACTCTCTCTATCTGTATGAGTTTAATAGGTATTTGGGTTTGTCAAGTCTATGATTGCAGATGACTTCTTAAAATTTTTATCAGTAAAACATTTGGATTTGCAGTTTTAAAGTCATTATATTGTATAATATTGTGTCAACGTTATCATCTCCCGCTTCACATACTTTCTTTCATGTATATCACGTTTTCTGCTTGTCAATTTAAGCAAGTTTGATGCTGAGATGTTGATCAAATGCTGTATGTTACCCTCAAGAAACATAAAAAGTGCTAAAGCTTCCAGGGCTCCGCCCCGGACCCCACTGGGGAGCTCACGACGCTCCCCCAGACCCCCTAGCTGGATTTAAACCAATTTTATGTCTAGTTGTATTTTTCATAGGTCCTAACTATAAGCAAATATCATTAATCCCTCACTTCTAAATGAAGATCAACACCCAGCGAGCAAAAAATGATTTAACGGCAAAGGCCCTGATAAGGCTTGGGGGCCCAATAAGATTTGGGGGGCCCGGTATCGACCTTCGTACCCCCTGGAAAATTTTCTCTCTGAGGCCTTGCCTTCGGGTCAATATTCTTTTTGCAGGGCACTAAAGTCAATTTTTTGAAATTATCTCTCATTTTTCAGTTTATCGCTCAAAGTTGCAACAGCCAGGTGCGTAGCCAGAAATCTGCAATTGGTGGGTGTCTGGGGGCGGAGCCCTCAGCGTTCGGAGATTTTGCAAGAATAACTTAATTTTAAGCCTATTTTGATAGAATTAATGTTTTTTAAAGGTGGCATAAAAATTAGCTCTGCCAGCAAAACGATGATTGAACTGTCTGCGTAAATATAGACTATGTGGGCTGGGCCAACGTAGTTGTAATATTTCATTCTTTTTATCACAAGCCAGTAGGCCTAATATCATTGAATCTTATAATTCGAAAACACTCGCAATTGTTAACCTATGTCGTGAGCATTTTATAAAGAAAGATAATTTGGAGCAAGGGCCTAATGGAACGAGATTTGAGAGAAGTGATTGGTTTTTAACTAAATTAAATAGACTACTGAATACCTCCTCCTTACCCATAATTTGTTTGATGAAGCCTACGTTATGCATTTTGTATCAAGCGATCAAATTTGGTTGCTTATTTTGAGCCATTTTCAAAGTTTTACTAATTTGTAAGCTTTTTTCCTACATATAGTAGCTCTTCCCCCCCAATTAAATGTTTTAAAAGTGGTTTTAAACCACTTTAAAGTCCATATCACTTAAAAAGCCTGTTTCAGAAGTGCGAAAAACGTGTATTTTCGTTACTGCGCATTTTGGTCAACAGGCGAATGCCTGATAGTAGTCTGGAAACGAGCAGAAACTCTATCTTTCGATTATTATTGTCTGATGCAGCAAAATATTTGTTGGCTGCAGGTGTAACACTGAAATCCAAGAATACAGAGATTATTGTGCAATGTCATGTTCCACGTGACATGCGTTGTATATATTAGGCAATTGTGGTGTGGCAGTTCTGATCTCATTTCAAAGTAGGTGTTAATCAGCTAATTTTTAGAGGTCAAATTAGTAACAATAAAAACAAAACCAGTAAAGCCAAATTCGCTACTTTAAGTTACCCTCCAACGCCTATTTTTACAATATGGGGACCGTGGTAGCTGGCTAACTTCTACTTCATTTGCAAAAACAATTAACCTGATCTGAAAGCGATTGTAAACGTTTTGAAGGATCTGGTGTTTTGGTAACTCATGCAAAAGTTAGTTCAGACGTCTGGTTTAGCTAGTCAGCTTCTCAAAATCAAAGTACTGCATTACTATCTTGATTTTACACTTTACCTCATCCACCTGGTGATTAGTTTGCAGTGTTGCTGTTTATCGCAGCACTTTAAGACTTATTTGGCAAGTGGCGTTGCTAAGGATGGTGGCAGCCGGGGCGGTATTTTGTGGTGTCACCCCTTTTCGGTCTAGAAATAGGTCAAAGCCAAATACAAACAAAAAAAAAGGTCTTCGCCGTAAAAGTAGTAAATTTTTGGTTCAAAAACAGGTGACGACCAAAAAAAAAGGTCTTCGCCGCAAAATTATTAAGTTTTCGGTGTAAATAAGGTTGGAGACAGGGGCGTATTTAGGGAGGGGGCCATGGGCCCCCCTTTGGGTTGCCAGGATAGTATAATTAGTATAGAATAGTATGCAAAACTGCGGCATGGCCCCCCCCTTTGCAAGTTGGGCAGAAGCTTTGATCACGCAATTGGTCTTCTTTATAAGTTTGTTTTAGGCTTGCACCCAAGTTTGGGCAAAAAATCGTTCTAAATATGAGGGAAGACTTTTTTTTTTTGCTCTGCACCTAGTTTTGGGCAAAAAATCGGACTAAATTTGAGTAAAAAGCTTTTTTTTTTGCTCCTCACCTAGCTTTGGGCAAAAAATCGGACTAAATTTGAGTGAAGACCTTTTTTTTTTCTTTTTCGCTCTTCGCCTAATTTTGGGCAAAAAATTGTACTGATTTTGGGTGGAACAGTTTCTCATTCTGATCTTTGTTCTTCTTAAATTTTCTGAAGTTCCTGACCCCCCTCCCCCCCTTTTTAAAATCCTGCGTACGCTACTGGTCGGAGACCAAGCAAAATGAAAAAAACAAGGTCTTCACCACAAATCAGTGGAGTTATGGTTTCACATCATAACCAGTGGTGGGCAAATTGCTGTGTACACAAGTGATGAAATTACTTCACTAAAAAATACTTTGAAAAAGTAATGATATTACCGTAGTCGTTTCTTCTCAGAAAAAGGAATAAGTAATTTGCCGTTACAAATTACTTTGAATGAAACATTCAGCCAAAATGACAGTGGTCTGTTTCCAAGGATGGCAGTGCGGTGCGGTACTTTC
Organism: Trididemnum nubilum; assembly: GCA_963965965.1. Classification (NCBI taxonomy): domain Eukaryota; kingdom Metazoa; phylum Chordata; class Ascidiacea; order Aplousobranchia; family Didemnidae; genus Trididemnum; species Trididemnum nubilum. Next base: position 22,551,465 of record OZ014482.1, on the reverse strand, counting down.
ATAATTTGCGTACTACGTACCTCGCACCTTTAACCGTACCGTACCAGCGCACCATACTTCAGTTCAATTTTTGAAGGGTACCGTGCCTACGTGCCGTACCTTCTTGGTACAGTACGTTTTTTTGCATACCGTAGCTTCAATCAATCTGATTAAACAAAAACCCATTAGTGACATAAGCGACCTATGTTGACGCGTTTTTTGTTTATAGCTGATTCGTATTATACCGAAAGATAAGCTTAAGGTAGCGTTTCCTGAAAGGGTATATAGTTCAACCCAGGGTAAATTAAATTTTTGTGAGGTTCAACTAGTATAAAGGGGTGAACGAAAAAACATAAAAACTGGTAAGTTATTGTGAGCAAAAGTGGTAACACACTTTTGCTGAAAGATAATGTCTCGAAGCAGCAATTTGAACAAAAGTAGTCTAAAAATTGAACTATTTTTATGGAAATTCATTCAAAATCTTCGAGCCTTCATAGCTCGCCCTCATAGTCCCAACTTTCTGGAATTATTTGGAATAATCAATAAACGTATTTTCATCAGCGGAGGATGAAATGAGGAGCTCTTTAATAAAGGTGAAGGCAACCAAAGAAGCTAATAAGCATTTGTTTAAGCGATACTTGAACTTAATAACATGCTGAACTTAAAAACTGCTGAGCTTTATATGACGATACTTCATTCAAGGCCGTCAAAATTTTATAGAGCAAAAAATAATGCAACGTTTAAAAATGATTCTTTATGCTTCAGGAACAGTTTAGTGTTAAAAAAAATGACAATTTGGGTGCGAAAATTAATGTAAGTTACAGTAAATTAAATAGAGTCTGGAGACAAATACGGGACTAGCATCTGGTGCTATGTCGTGTATTTTAAGTATTGTATGCGCACGGTCGCACGAATCTTCATCGACGACCGCAGTTTGTATATAAAACGTACCGTACCAATAGATACGGTATGTTTGGTACGCAAATTCAAACAGCGTACCAACGTACCATTACAAAAAGCGCGTACCGTATAAGCGTAGCGTACTTTTTAGCAAAAATTGATGCGTACCGTACCTTACTTACGTACCGTACTGCCATCCTTGCCTGCGTCAACTTTTCTTATAAGGCTACATGAGAGAAAAACGTTGGATCTCGTCTATGATTCAAGCACCATTATGATACGCATATGCAATGATCAGATGATGGCTTTCATTATCCTGTCTCTTAGACACGGTTCAGCGTTAAAGATTATTATTTCACTTATTTAACCTAAATGAGTACAGAATTGTTTGAAAACTAAGCAGGTTTTGAACTTTGAATTATTTGTTTCTGCGGTCAAAAATTATATCATAACTCTTCGGCTATTGTGGCTTTTGTTGCGCTAAAGCAAGGCCTTCAGCACTAACCACGTTATGAAGCAAAAGCCCGCTTCTTGTGGACAAGGAACACTCGCTTGGCGTGATGCCTATGCATAATGTTGGTTTGCAAGCTCTGGTCGCTGCATTGCTTAATTTGGTTTTCTTGTTGATGCAAAGGCTGTTTTGTTTTTCCACGAGCAAGGACGAAACCGGTCACGAATGCTCACCTGTGCAATTCCTGCGGTGTTGTGATCGTCGACATACTAGTCGACTGACGTTGTTTTCTCCTTTTCTATTTGAATCGCTGTGGTTCCTCGCCGGGAGGTGTGATATCGCTGGTACCCTTGTGGTTCCCTTGGTGGTTTTATGAAATAATTTATGTTTTTTTCGGATATGTTTTTAATTGTATTGCACAAAATGTTGTCCAATTTTTTGGTGTAGGGTAGTTGGCTAGTTGCTACGACAAAAATTTTACTAATTGCCACGGAAATGGAACAATATATTGCTATTTAGTTACTAAGTTAATCTTTTCGAACAAATTTAGAATGCGACACTACGCGGTCATAGATAAAGGCTAACTCGAAATACTTTAGGAACAGGCCTGCACAACTCGCTGAAGTACAAGGGCCATAACAACGCAGACCTACTTGTCACGGGCCGTGTGCTTTTGCTGTTGTAGCTACCACGGTTACGGCGAAACGTCTTGTGATCGTGGAAAAGTAAAAAACAACCGTTCCTCTTCACCTGCATGCTAAAACATCTAACTGTTGTATTTTGGTAGCAGTAGTCACAGTAACTCTGGTAGCAGTAGCACTTTCATTGCTCGAATGTTTAAAATAGTTTTGTTCGGAGCGAAGATTGGTTTAAGTCCAATACTTTATGCTTTAAGTCTCTTTTCATTAGCATCTAATTCAGCGAGATTCAGATGTTGGGTTTCAAAATGGCGTCTAAGATTACATTCTTTTGGAACTGAAACCACGTTTCGACGAACTAAACACAGTACTTCTGAGTTTAGTACTGTAAACAAGTATATGTTTGTCCATTTTGAGTTAAACACTCTGCCCTCTCTTTTATTGTCTTTTTTTGTTTTCAGTCATTGCGGCATGCAACTACACAAGTAACACAATTAACTGCTTGATGACAAACAAACTAAAAGTAAAAATGATGTTCAGAAAAGCACACGCCGTAGATTCCACTTTTACACACATACACACAATTGCATCAGCTGTTATCACATTACATTACGACAAATACGAATTGCTTAAAAGAGATTATGCTTGAGATCAGAGGTGGAGTCCTCGAGGACGTCCTTGGCCTCGAGGATACATTTTGAAGTCCTTGACCTTGGCCTCGAAGGTCAAGTCCTTGGCCTTGGTCTCAAAGCCTCAAGACCTCGAAAACTGCCCTCTCCTCGGCTCGAGGACAGCACTATTTTTTGTATCGATGAAATCTTGTTGGAAAACGCCAAAAACCTCGAGGAAAACTTGCGAAGACCTTTTTTGTTTTTTGCAATTGGAGATCGCCTAAAAATTTTTATTATTATTATTATTATTATTAATGGGCAGTGGTGCAAGCGAATCTGCTACCGTAAGGTAAAGTTCATCTACACATTGCGTAGGTCTCAATCGGGCCCATTGCAACTGTAAATGCTGTGTTATTGTTGTTTTGTTTGGTTACTAGTCGAACTCAGAAAGCCTTCCAGCTTCCTTTAGTTACGTGGCCAGTTTAGTAATGTTACATTTCGTTACCACAGCGTGAACAATGGTTTTGGTGATTCCAAAATATTTAATACGAATATCTTGGTAAAGCTTGCAATTGCCTACATGATGATTTGATGTTTCCTCCTCTGGGCTACATTTTGGACCCAAAGAAGTCTCAGCATGACCTGTAGTTTTCTTGTGTTGTTGCAGATTGCAGTGCCCAATTAAAACTTACACTACTCTATTTAATTGAGGCTTCTTAATAAGGTTAAGGAGACGTATTGTCAGTCGAGAAGTGGTTTAGGAGAAGAAGAGCGTACAAAATTTAGGAAGAAAAAAAAGGAGAGAAAAAAAAAGAAATAATCCTCATCGCGGCCAAAAGTGGGTTGGTTGGGATGAAAGAGTATCTTAAGACATACAGCGGAATTCGGTTAATAAATCCACGGTTAATAAATCCAGCCGCTTATTACATCCAGTTTGCTGGGAACGGAATCGTCTTGTGCATTTTAGAAATCGCCGTTTATTAAAGCCGCCGCGTATTAAATCCAAAACCGGCTGTCCCGAGGTGGATTTATTAACCGAATTCCACTGTATAACCATGTGAAATATTTTTTGCCGTACTTAAGCCGTTTTTGAATGAGACCGCTTTTTACGGCAAACTTGCGGAGCGATTTTTGGGTTCTAAAACCAAAGTCACGTGACCTACTACCTCTAAATTTGGTACAAACATCTAACTCATCAATCTCAAACCGCTGTCAAAATTTTATGAAGTTAGACCAAACCGTTCTTGAGTTATAAGCAAAAGTCTAAAAAATCGCACTCGGTGGTTGGAAAACGGCCGAGTAAAGACAAAGGAACACGCGACGCGAGCGTCGGTCGTTCCAATAAAAGGTCAGTCTTTATAGCCTAATGATGAAGCTCACGCGCTCTGCTTTGACTTCCATGTTTTGTTTTAGGATTAGCGGGTTTTAAAAGTTGCTGTTGTTAAAAAAACGACTCATTTCTGGAAAGCTGCAATTCGCTTTTGGTCTAAACTGTCGAGTCTGGGAGCGAAGTTTTTTTCTCAATTTTGAGCTGCAACTTATTGAAACCTTTAATGGAGGCTTAATTCGGTAACTATAAATAAAAAATAATAATGCTTTCTAACAACAAAACAAGTTGCAAAAAACAAGACTAGCCAAAAGTATACCGCATATTAGTATATTTTGACTCATCCAGTCGAAAAATATGAGTACATTTTGACACATATGGTATACCAATTTTAGCTGAGAATTGAATAATTTTACATCACCGCGAAGATTTTTTCTTTCGCACCCAAATTAAGCGCTGAAATGTTTTAAAAATTTTCGACATGCTTGTGAAAAAAAATTACAAAAATTGAGAAAATTAAAAATTGCATTTGGTGATGCAGTTTTTCCTGAATGATTATTATTTTAGAATATGATGCAGATATAAGCAATAGCACAGTGTTTTCAATAATAAAAAGATAGGTGAAAGAATGGAAAAAAAGGAGAGAATAAAATCCACTGACCCTCTTTTGTATGTCCTTGTGATCTTAGCTTTTCTGAGTGCCGCAGCCGTCGTCGTACTTACAGCGTTAAATTTGACTGGAGCTGGAAGTAAGTAGGCTTATACTACTGAGCACGGTTGGGTGCAATATAGTGGAGTGACTGGTTGACAGAACAAGTTTAAGCACACAAAAATATACGTACATGGCTTGCAAAGATACGTTACCATTTTGGAAAGCATTATTGTACTTTAAATTAGTTTCAGTATCTACTTACTTTTAATCCTATTCGTAAACAAAAGCCGACTGCGTTTCAAAACATTGCCAAGCAATTATTGTAAGGTTTTTCCTAGATACCGTAGTAAGACCAAAAATATTGAATTATCTTTGCATTTTCGAATTGAATGTGAGGCACCTGCAAATACTGTATAATGAAAACACCTTGCATTAGAAAAGTTCTCCATAAAGTATTTAATGAAAAGTATAATTTTGCATCTGCAGATTTATTCAACAGCACTATACCGAACATAACCGCAAAGTACGTCACTGATCTGACTCCGCATCCAATTGGATTCTTGGTGACGTGGTCCGTATCTTTTGTTTGGAACACAGTTTACACTCTTTATCTTCTCGTTTCGTTATGTCTTCCGGCAGACAACAGTCCTGTGAAAACGAATCCAACACTGACCCCTCGTGTAAGTTATTGAAGTTTCTGATTAATTTTTCCCTTTAAAGATGTTTTTAAAGCTTCATAGCTACAACTTGGAACATTTAACCCTATTTTACACAAATGGGGAAGGTCATTTTTGCCCCCTCTCGGTTTTTTCATGATAAATCCCTCCAAATAAAAGATTTGTGTATCGAATCAATTTGATTTTTAGTCAAATTTCAGTATTTGAAGATTTGAAGTTGCTAAATTAACCGAAAGTTTCCCAATTTTGAGATTTGCCGAAGTCGCTTTCCGAAATTTAAGCATCTTTCATCCAAAATTTAACTTAAATGACGTCTTAAGACGTTTTTGTGACGAAACTACTTTAACTTAGGCATTTTATGATTTAGTATCAAAAACAAACCTATGTACAAAATTTAAACCGTTTGTCACATCATCACAAAAATGCAGCAGCTTTTCGAAAATATGACTGCGACGTCCTTGATGACGTCATCAGCTCAAAATCAACTATTCTAAAAAATTTTGGTGAGCATTAACCCGCACGCCAAATTGGTATTTTCATGATTTTTAGTTTAGGAGTTAGATAGGGGAAGAATTTTTGCCCCCCTCCCATTCCCGTTTAAAATGCGTTGGTCAAATGACCAGTGTAAAGTAGGATTAAAACTCAATAACATCTTTGTAAAAATACTGAATGACCAAAATAGACTGCATTTGGTTCTCGGTAATGCCAAATTACACTTTTAGTGCAAATTAACGTAATTGGAACGACCAGTGGTGGTCATTAGCATGGGCAAGCCGGGCAGTTGCCAGGGGCCCCCCCACTTGATTTTGCGCGCTACAGGGGCCCCCCCAAAAAAAGTTACATAACATATGTTCCCCAAACTTTTGTAGCACATTTAAGCCTACTGTAAAACCTTAATTTGTAGCGGCATTAAGATTCAGGCATTAGGGGCCCTTTGTGGAGAGCCCCATTGGAGGCTCCTTTTGGGGGGCCTTTATGAAGGGCCCTTATTGGAAGGACATTTTTGGAAAGGCCCTTATTTGTACATTCTTCTGTAAATAAGGGCCCCATTTGTAGGGAGCCTTTTATGAGGAGCACATACAGAGGGCCCATTTGTGGGGGCCGTATGAAGAGGGCCCCTTTGCGGAAGCCCTATGAAGAAGACCCATTTGAGATCATGAGAGGGCTTTTTGGATAGTCTCTTTGCAAAAGGCTCTTTTCGGCTATGAAAGAGGCTCAATGCAGGGCGCCCTCTTAAGGAAGGCCCCTTTGCAGAGGGCCCTGTGTGGATGGTTTCTTTACAACTTTTCAAAGAGCTCTTTAGACTTGCAGGACCCCATTTTGCAAAGGGCTCTTTACTGGGGGATTTTTGCAGAGGGTTTTTTGTTGAGCGGTTTGTCAGTATGCAGTATGCCAGCCTTTTGAAACAGTGCTTTTGAGTAAAAACATACTGTAAATAGTGGGTAACATGTTAACATCACATAATGAATATAAGTGTACGTAAGGTACCGTAGCTCATAAACAGCCTTGGTAATGTTAGTCACATGTGTTCTGTGAGAATAATGCTATGCTGCCTGCTAGTTCTGCGTTTTTTGTTTTATGGTTCGTGGAAATCTACTGATAAGACTAACCGGCAATGTCACATTGATGTCACGTTGTAATAGTAATAGCCTATTTAATACAACAACGAAAGCAAGCAATATCTACAAAGCTATTTAGAACCGGTAGGCTATTTTCTTATTAAACAAATACTGGTGCAAATTTGCATTACAAACTAAATTGGCCACAGAGTGAGTTAACAACGTTTGCTTTGAAAGATTCGTAATTTTCGTATGCTTATTCCATTATTGGCTTATTGCTTAATTTTAGTACCAATATTACCGACCTACATGGTTAAGAAATCCTTTCACACCATTACTGCTGAATGAGATGGGAGCCTACCAGTATGTTTATATGTTTAGAGTTTTGCTTGTACAAGAGCTTTAGTCTGTAAGTACAGTTTTGCAATTTACAGCCGTGAAGAACATATAAAAGCAGCAAAGTTGTCTATCGTTATTGTGGTGGTGCTCTCTACAAGGATATTTATGTAGCTGCTGCATATAAGACTGCTTTTGGAAATGGATGTAGATATCTACAGTGCTTAACTGATGCTATCAGCTTAGCAGATAACCGCATTTTAGAAATTTTTTGTTTGTGCTGTACAACGTGTGACATAGGCCTAAATCTATTGAGCTTGAGCAATTTTTCCAATGTTCAGTGTTGAATCTAAAGTTGTACTGTTTTTAGTATTCCCCACTGTCAGTTTTGACTTTTTATTTTTTAGTTTCTGTCTTTTTGACCTTATTTTTAGTTTCTTGCAAGAGCTGTTTTTTTGTTTTTTCGCTTTTGGGAAGCACAATAAGATGTACTACGTCAAAAGCATTTAAATTTCAGCTGTTCAGCATGTTAACACATTAAAGGCGGTGAATCATCCAGCCAGTTCCAGTGCTTTACAATAGCTCAAATTGAACTATAATTTTTGATATTTTTTGTTTTAATTTAGGGAATGCGGTTGCAAAGATATTCAACAAATACAAAAAGATGTCCTCCCAGAAAAAAGTTTTTGGAAACTCTTAGTTTTGTTCTTCCCGCCAAAACCACAGTAGGCCTAATGGTTTAGAGAACTGTGGTAGGCCTAATAGTTTAGAGATAGTTTATTTCTAAATAGTTTAGGCCTAACTATCTCTAAATAGTTTAGAGATAGTTAGGCCTAATAGTTTAATAAGATTACAGTAGGCCTAATAGGTTAGAGAACTGTGGTTTTGGCGGGAAGATCAAAACTCAGAATTTCCAAAAACTTTTTTCGGGAGATATCTTTTTGTATTTGTTGAATATCTTTGCAAACGCAGCCCCAAAATCAAAACAAAAAGTATCAAAAATTGTAGTTCAATTTTAGCTTTTGTAGACCACCGAAATTGGATGGATGATTCACCGCCTTTAAGACTACTATAATCTAGTGTAGACTCTGCTACAGTCTACTGTACTGTCTGTTTTTTAAGGGTATGTAATTATTATATTAGTTTATTTTTTGAGAAAAGCGAGTACCGGTATTGCTAGCCAAGATGCAAAATGGGATTGAGAGTGCAATGAAGTAAGTTCGTGGTTAGCTCTGATTCATGATGAGCTAGATCGTGTAGTAGTGACTTCTGTCTAATTTTTGCCCATTGCACTATCTTATTTTTTATTCGTTATAGTAGGAATTAGTTAGTATTCATTATGCACCTCCCTCTCAGTTTGAGTGTTTATGAAGATTAAAGTATTTGCTGCTCTTATATTAAGTTTCCAAGTGCTTTCATGTCTGCTTTTTAGATGCAAGGCAGCCAGTTAGGTGCTGAGTTTTCAAAGTGTTATTACTACACGGTACTGTAACTTCAAAATTTGTATTTAGCTTTTGCATGTCACCCAGTTTGAGTGTCTGTTGATTGTTGGCTGTTGTCATGTTGAGATATGACATAACGTCTGAGTCTACATTCTGTACAGTAAAATAAAGTGCTTACTGCTTACCACTTGAAAGTTTCCACTAAAAATGCCTAGTTTTATGGTATTGAGCATGTATGGCTAGGCCTAATAAGTAACGTGTTATGACACTGCTTTTCACTCTTGAATTCCAGTATGTCACTATCGCGGGTAGCATAGCCAAAGTCTTGTTTTACAAGTTACCATATCATAGGTCTACTAAGTTTAATGTGCTGACTGCTGTGCTAACTACAAATATTTTTTTATTGAGATTCAAGTATAATAAAGAATAGACTGTATGTGCATAACACATAAGAACTTTTTGCGAAGTTCTATGATTTGTGATGAATCAATTTAGTGTATTTATGCTTGATAGTATACCAAAAACACAAAAGTCTAAAATTTCGAGAATTGGAAGTCCATCATAAGTTGAACTCATTAGTGTTATGACACTGCTAGATACGTATGGTATTTGCCATGGTTCTTTGGCTCAGCGAGTATGAGCAGTTGACTAATATTCACTTCACTTTCACTTTTTCAGATCCTGATCTGCTAGTTGTAAGAGTTTTTGGTTGCGCTCACCCTTAGATGAACTAAAACTGATGGTAGGCTACATGCCTACATCGGTTAAGGAAGAACTTTTTGGGGGGGGGACAGGCTTGTGCTAAGTACCAACCCGGTAGCGCTGATCCTACACGATTTCAGTAGCATTAGGTGTTGCTTGGGGGGGGGGCCATTTTTTGTCTCCTTGCCCGGGGGCCCCCCCAAGTCAATGACCACCACTGGGAACGACCGACGATCGCGTCGCGTGTTCTTTTGTTTTTTTTACTTGGCCTTTTTCGAACTAACGAGTGCAAAGTTTCACACTTTTGCTTATAACTCAATAACGGTTAGGTGTAGCTACATGAAATTTTGACAGTAGCTTGAGATTAATGAGTTGCATGTTTAAACCTAATTTCGCGACATAAGTCACGTGACTTCGGTTTCAGGACCCAAAAAGCGGTTTCATTCGAAAACGGCATAAGCACAGCAAACAATATTTCACATGGTTATATGTCTTGAGGTATCCTTCATCCCAACCAACCCACTTTGGGCCGCTACGAGATTTTTTTTTTTTGATTTTTTTCCTTTTTTTTCTTCCTGAATCTTGTACGCTCTTCTACTAAACCACAAAACATTGAAATCTAATTTTTGTGTAAAGTTGTTGAGCTGCTAACGCAGTTTTGTCTCCCAAATTTTTTTTGGGCCAATCTCCCGGAAACCCCCTCAAAATGGGGCCCCAAAGATCAATTTTTTGAACTGCTTAACTTAGGGTGCCAGTTTTTTTTTTGATATCAGTAAATATTTAACACACAAATATTTTGACAATGTTTGGGGGGACTACTTTCCTTATCCCCCGGAACCCCCCAAAAATCAATTTTTGGACAGCTTAACTTAGGATGCCAGTTTTTTTTATATCGGAAGATATTTAACAGACAAATATTTTGACATAGCTTGAAAAATACAAGCGTTTTCGCCTTTCATCAAGCCTCTTCAAGTATTATTTAAATTATAGCCATGTTAACTTTAGACTAACTGGAAAAAATTAAATACAAAATCAAGTTATTAAATACAAAATCAATTTATGAACAAACGGAAGGAATAGCTATGGGGAGTCCCATCGCTCCGTTAATGGCAGACGTTTGCATGAACTGGGTGTTAAACGAAGTTTCTTCATGTAACCCAAAACCTTACATCATTTTACGTTATGTAGATGATTTGTTCTGTGTTTTTAACTGTGAACGTGATCTTGAAATGTTTTTTGCCAAAATTAACACTATTCATGCCAATATTCAGTTCACCAAAGAGTTGGAACAAAATAATCAACTACCCTATTTAGATGTTCTAGTCACGAGAGCTGATGTTAAGTTTAAAACAACAGTCTTTTGAAAGAAAACCAACACTGGTTTATACATAAAGTGGTCGAGTTTAAGTCCAGTCAAGTATAAACGTAATTTAGTGTCGTGTTTATTAGATCGTGCTTATCGTATTTGCAATTCGTATAAGGCAATGCATATTGAATTTGAAACAATTACGGATATGCTACTTAGAAATGGCTATCCACTACCCTTCATTCAAAATCAAATACGTCGTTTTTTAAACAACAAGCATTCCGATCTTAACATATCAAAGAAGGTGGATAAACAAGCTACTCGTTTAGTCTTACGATTACCTTTCATTGGCAATACATCTCTTCATATAGAAAAAGAATTAAAATCGTTTTTTCGACGCCAATTGTCAGGAAAATTAAGTTTAAATGTTGTGCATGATTGCTATAAAATTGGTGACATGTTTAAGCACAAAGAACTGCAACCTAAGCTTTATCGTCACAATGTTGTATACAAACTGACTTGTTCTTGTGGTAGTGTCTACATTGGTCAAACCCGACGTAATTTGCAATCACGGTTACACGAGCATAATCCTGCAACTAGTCCCAACCAGCATTCAGATGTCACCAAACATCTCCTTGAAAATCCCAACCATATTATTGATTTCAATGATCCAGATGTTTTATGTTCAGCTCACAACACGAAGGAATTATTAATAAAAGAGACTTTATTAATTCAGCAATATCAACCAGATATTAATGTAGATGGATCTTCATTTCCACTATATGTATTCAATAGCTAATGTGGCTCGAACATTTTGTCAATTCTGTTAAGTTTTTTTTTTTTTTTTTGTCCTTTCTTCCCCTTCCATTAGTATTTTTTTTTTTTTTTTTACCCTCTCTTTTGGAATTAATGTCTGTCGCATGTTCCTTTCCTTTTTTTTTTTCCGCTTGACCTTGTCTCTTTATGATGTCATACTATGAAAATTACTGAATATTTTGCGTATCACTTAACTACCTTTATGATTTAAATGCAAAAGTGCACAGGTTAGTAAGCACCGTTAATTTTTTGAGAGAAATTTTAGAGCTCTGATTTGTTAAATATCTTAGTTCTTGAAAATTTTACTGTTCCATAAGTGTACTTGATTAGTTCAGTTATTAGTCTTGTCTCTAAACTGTAAGTGAGTTGCCAGTTTGACCTGTAGATCTTTGAATTTAGCGCCAAATTTTATTGAGAGTACAGTACAGATTTAAAGAGAGATAAGTTAATAACCAGGTCTTCACTTGAAATTATAATACCCAAGGTAAGTTTTGTAATTTTTTTTTTTATTTTTTAACCATCGTGGTTAGAAGGTTTTTTTTTTTTTTTTTTTTACTTAAATTCATTAAATTTGGGTTATCTGTGGCAAATTACCAACATGTTTTTTCCATTTCTATTTTGGTTTAGTTTTAGATTTTACCCCTGACCCGGTTATTAACTGCTACCTCCGGTTTATCGTTTTGGTCTATATTGATGGTCTTTCAACAATTCTAACGTCATGATTTTTATAGATTGGTAATGACTTTAGTTTAAGTCGAAACGTCTCGAAATAGAATGATTCATTTTATCCTGGCTCTGGTTTTTTTGTCTAAGCTCTTCACATCGTCCCGTTATTCTGCTCCGAAAATCAAGTAATATCAAGGTTTTAAGTCACCGGGCGTAAATCACTAAAGATCATCAATCGCATTTATCAGGTCAACAGTCCATTTTAAGGAACATTGCAACGCTTGATTGGGAAAACTAAAACAAATTCGTTTTGCGTCGTTCAGAAATCGTTTAACAGTAAATTCGATTTCGTCTCTTGTTTCATTGTCAATTTCTGAGTTGCTGTCATTGCGAATTTTTGCCCATTGAAGTAGTTGTTCTACGTTTGGCTTTATCTCATCGGAGCAAATTTGTCTTGGAAGAATGTGGCGATGAGGTCAAGGCTAATGTAGAACAACTACTCAAATCGGCCAATATTGGTAAGGACAGCAACTCCGAAATTGACGATGAAACAAAAGACGAAATCGAATTCACTGTTATACGTTTTCAGAACGACGCAAAACGAATTTGTTCTAGGTTCCCCAATGAAGCTTTGTATCGTACCTTAAAATCGCTCTCACGAGATAAATATATCAAGAAATGCAAGTTTGACAAAGGGAAAGGCACTACGATCATGGACTCAGTATTTTTGAACTGCAATATGTAGCAGTAAATTTTATAGTAGTCTTGCTGACCACCCACAGCTAGCATACACTTTAGTAAATTAAAAGATAAAGTAAAAATAGTGCCCACTAAAACTTTCTGTCCAGGTATTTTCACAATAACGAGTGCCATTCTATTTTAAATTAATCTAACATTTTTAACCAAGTGCTTCAAGAAATTAAGAACAAAATTGTTACTGCCTGACAAAGTTTTCTTGTATTGAGGATGAAAAGCTGAAAATAAATATTCTACAAGACAAAAAAAAAAAAAAGAAAACAGGACCAATATAAATGTACACACCATTTTTTTTCAAACCCGGATCTCCATGCCCTAAGGAAACTTAGAACAGCAAAGAATTGAACATTTATTCTTGCAAGCAAAGATGGCAGTACGGTACGTTCAGAATTTGCGTACTACGTATCTCGCACCTTGAACCGTACCGTACCAGCGTACCGTTCTTCAGTTCAATTTTTGAAGCGTACCGTACCCGTACCATTACAAAAAAGGCGTACCGCATTTTTTCGTAAAAATTGAGGCGTACCGTACTGCCATCCTTACTTTTAGCTACTCGCAACTTTAACTCACTTTGAAATCACTAGCCTATAAATCAGCGATCTCAATTCACGCATTAGCATCGGCTTGAGCTGTCTTTTGCCTCTGCATACAAAACGCCGCCGCAACGTGCGAAAAGTCTGGGATTTTTAAACCACTGCGTAATTTGCGTATTCAACTAAAGTGTCGCAGTTACTTCCGTTCAAAATTTCTTCAATATATGACTTGCCACCATAGTCCTAAGCTCCTTGTACTATTCTATAGGCAATAGTTATGACATCTTACGACAAATTTAGAGGCTATAATGATTACTTGAGAATAGCCTTGACTCAGTGCACGCGGGGCACGGTCGCACGAATCTTCATTGACGGCCGCAAGTTGCATATAAAAAGTTTAGTAGGCAAATTCAAACAGCGTACCAACGTACCGTACCAGAACCATTACAAAAAAAGGCGTACCGTACCAACGTACCGTACCTGTACCATTACGAAAAAGGCGTACCATACTTCTTGGCAAAAATTGAGGCTTACTATACTGTACCTACGTGCCGTACCGTACTGCCATCCTTGCTTGCAAGTATTATGAATTAACTAGCGCCTTCAAGCTAATGTAACTACCAAAAGGTTCCTGTTTGTATGAAAGAGTGGTGATTCTTCTAGTATATTTCGCTTAATGACTTTGGTTGAAGGTGAAATTGATCACCTCTTGTCCATAATAGCGCCACATGTATTTACTTCAACCAAACAGTGTTGGCTGGACGTGCAACAGAGAATAATATTCAATATTTATAGTAATCTTGACCGACAAGGTATTTTACAAAATACTTATCACAAAAGCCTCGATGTTGTTTTATCGGTTCGCTCACGGCTGTCTGGCGACATCGGGTGGATATTTCAACTTAAAGAGTGCTGACGCAACGTGACACCGACAATTGACTTTTCAATGGCTAAACCTGACGGGTTATTTTTTTAGGATCAGAAACGATGACGTTGGTAATTTTTTGACATTGTTTGTGATTTCTATTTTTCTGGAGGTTCCAAAATGAGATATTTTTTAATGATTGCTGATTTCACGGTAGACGAAAAGTACTTTTGAGCGTCACAGCATTAGCTACGCGTCGATTGTTCACTGCGTTTGCTGGCAAACTCTCATCTAGTTTTGCTTTAGTATTTTCAGTCTGGGGAAAGGAAGAGCGACTATAAACCGAGGGGCTCTGGCAACGTCTTTGGTCTAAGTAGTGTAGGTAGATGAGCACACAATTACACAAATCAATATTTTTCTCCGATAAGAGACCTCTAAGGCCAAGACGATAATCCACCCGTGTGACTTGAGTCAACGAAACACAATCTAAATCCATGTGTGAGAAAAATAAGTGTCGGTTAAAATATGGTCCCTATTCAATTTCATTTGCAGCTCTTTCTCATTCCGTACATTGGAGGATGCCATCTGCTGATTGCATGGACTTTCACTTTTGACAGCGAACTGATGACGACTTCGTTTGTGTTGCTTTCCGCATCCTGTGTGTGCATCTGGGAAGCAACTCGAGTTTCATTGGTACGAGTCTTCGAAAATTGCCGTCAGCTTGAAGAACAAAGCAAAAGTAAGATCTGACGACGAATGTCATCAGTTAGCTAGTTAGCCATGCTGCTGTCTTGAGCACTTTTAAGAATCCGATTGCCTGGGTCATAAGCAGATCGAGACGTTGTTCAAGCAGGGCTCCCGTCGAACGTAGGAAAATTCGGGCGGTTTCAACATATTCGTGATTGCCAATTTGACTGTTACATGCAGTAATGCTGAGTCAAAGTTTTGTGGGGCTCAAACCTTTTGCAGGTAGGGTTACGCCCTATGGTTACGGCCCTACCGGTTATTATCAAGACTGCATAGGTATTAGAGGCTAGAAGCTATACGCCATAAGTGAAAACAAAAAATAATGAACATTTTTTACTAATTTGAACTGTTCAGTGCGGAGCCGGAGAAGTTGGTCGTTATATACACCCCTTAGTTAATTAAATCCTCGCGTTTGTGTTTACATAATCTCAGTTACTCCTGTCTAGAATATTAACATGATACTAGCAAGCTAGGGCTTTTACAAGAAAAAATATTGCAGACACTGCAGTATACGATAATAAACGGCAGTATTGTTATATTTTTATTATCATCTGTCGAACAGCAAACTTACAGACAGAAGTTACTGCTGCAGCTTGATCCTTGAAGCACGCCCTAATTTCTTTAAAAAAATGTGTGTTTTACTTCAACATGGTAGTAAATAAATGATTTGGCTGTCTCTAAGTTAATTACGAGTACGTTCATTGATTAAAAACTTTTATCGCAATGTAATGTTTTTCAGCGATGTTATTGCTTGTAAGAATCCTTTTGCTTAATGGTCTGGCCTTTTTTGGAACATTAATTGTCGGGGATGTGTTTGCGGGTTTGGCGGTTGCGCTAATATACAAAGACAGTTATGGCCAATACGAACCGGAACTACGAGGTAAGCCTTGTTAATTAGGCTACTCTAGAGCAAAAATTATGTTGGTGTAAGTTTTCAGCCTTATTTGTTCTTAAATTTTGAGGTAAAATGAGCCTATATGGTGTTGCTTTAAGTTTATAACTTAAAATTATTCTTATAAAAAAGTTTTGGGCCGACAGTCGTGCCGACGTCACGCAGCAGGTTATAGTAATATCTTTCAAATTTACTGTACTAAGGGTTGCCATATACGTCCTTGCAGTGGCGGATCTAGAAAATTTTGGTGGGGGGGATTTTAAGCACAAAACCTCAAAAATTCGGATGTCTTCACCGAAATTGAGAGCGATTTTTCGGCCGAAATCGGATATTCAAAGGTTTTTACCACCCAAAATCAGGTGGTCTCCAAAAAAAAAAAAGGTCTTCTCCGAAATTGAGAGCGATTTTTCGGCCGAAATCGGAAATTCAAAGGTTTTTTCCGCCCAAAATCAGAAAAAAAAAAAAAAAAGGTCTTCTCCGAAATTGAGAGCGATTTTTCGGCCGAGATCGGAAATTCAAAGGTTTTTACCGCCCAAAATCAGGTGGTCTCCAAAAAATAAAATCAAAAAAAGAGGTCTTCACCAAAATTGAGACTGATTTTTCGGCCGAAATCGTTAGGTTTAGGCCGGTGGGGAGGGATGCATCCCTAACTGGAGCCTAATTTTTCGAAATAGAGGCTGATTTTTCGGCCGAAATCGTTACTTTTAGGCTGGTGGGGGGGATGCATCCCCCCCTAAATCCGCCACTGCGTCCTTGTTTTCGCCGGGAACAGTCCCAATTTTGAGGCTTTGGCCCGGTTAACCATATTTTGCCCCAGAACTTTTGATTTAGTGTACCGTAGGTTTCCTTAAGGTCAAGGCCTTTTTCTTGCTCTTGATCTAAATTCTGCAAACAATCTCGATTTCTCGGAGGTGAATTTCGGTTTTCTAATTCTCTCATGATTTCTTATACAAAAATGATGTGGAAGCCAACTACTATTGTGTAAAATAACATTCAAGATAAAATGATTAAAACCAAACTTAGCTTGAGACAATAAATATTTGTACATTTTTTTGCACTTCAGGTGGTTACAGCATTGAAGACGGTTCCACAGTAGCGCTTGTCGGTTTTGTCATTGTCATTGCTGTGTTTGCTTTTGTGGAGAACATCTTTTGCCGTCGTCTTTTCCGGTACATCCTCAGTATCATGCTTGCATTTGTGGCCATTTTTTCCAATATTCTTGCCAAACTAGGTCAATCCGGAAATCGTGACCGGAATTACAACATCGTGTCCACAGCCTTGGGAGTTTGTATCGGTTTAGCAGTCTGCAGGATCGTCGTTGCTATTGTTATGTGTTCCAAAAAGAACTTGAATTTTATATACGAGCCACTTCAGATGCTAAAGCAGGTAGCAAGACCGTTGAAAAAAATTCCCGACCCGGATACAGAGCGAAAAAGAAAAGTGCGGCGCAACCACACAGCTATTGTCGTCCCCGCATTTTAGGTGAGGACAAAAAAAAGGTCTTCGCCCATATTGAGCCAATATTTTGCCTTTTTTTGGGCTGATTTTTGCTGATACTAAAGTAAAGGCCTAAAACAATAAATAACCATCATCTCAAGATAATTTGTCTTAGATCTATAACTTCAATCGGTACGGGCCATCTAAATCAACGCGAACCTTTCAAAAAATCTCGGGCATTGTGCTCCACAACTTTTTGCCCCCTCTCACCGGCCGGCGGTAGGTCTACTCGGCAAATTGCGAGGGCTGATACTACGAGAGCAGTCGCGCTCTTTGAGCAAGAATTAATGCGCTTTTTCCACTCTAGTATTCATTGGACGTAAAGTCGTGAGGGATTTGTTGTTCATTTTAACCAAGCGCAGGTTATACGCTGGTAAGCATGCACGCCAGCGCACCAAATTTTCGTATTAAATATACTAAGGATTCGCTCGCCCGCTCACGGTACTACGTCTAAAGTATAGCGGGCCTAATCGGCTTGCGTTCCAGAAACTTGAATTGATGTAGATCGAAATAGTATGCATCTTAGACTTATTTCTATCGATGCATGCGTGATTAACTGATGATTTTGTGATGCATTATTTGATTGTGTACTGTAGAAAAATGTTTAAGGTTATCATCTATTACAATCATTTTTCATTAATGTGTTTTTGCCGCTTCTTACTGTACCGAGTTGCTCTTGAAAAACGATCAAGTACCATATTCAACAAAATTGAAGTACCCTATATTTTGATCAAACTCCTCCGAGGATTTATTCCTGCGGTGAAATAAGCAGAACTGATTTAACAGGACACAGTGACATGCCTTAAAATCCTACTTCCTACCTTGATGCGGTTTCCAGGTCTATAATTTGAGTAATCGGTTGTTTTTATAAGTTTGCTGAGTTGTTGTTATTTTTTTATGGTTATTGCGGTGTTATTTTCCTGCATTCACGATAATACAAAAATGTTTTGCAGTGCAAAAACGTTTTTCTCAAATATACCACAGTGTTAATAAATGATTGATGGCGTTTAAAAAAAACCATATACACTTCTGGATCTTTAATTGCCAATTGCGCAAGTTTTATCATATGATTTGTCGGCTGCAACTGCGCCTACCGATTAAAATAATACAACCAAGTAATTAAACTCATAAAATTTGAAGCCAGTGCTTACTGTATATTAATCATCCACCATTATACCCTTGTGACCGAATACGGTAGATATTAATAAAATGCGCACCACTGAAATAAACAGTAGTGATCACATACACTGACAGACATGTTACTTGAACAGGTAAAACAGTTTAAGCAGCTCTAAAAACAAGAGAGTCGTACAGCAATGTAACAGAACTAACAGCCAAAACAGATGAAAACCAAAATACTAGAGGAAGTACAGACCAACAACTCTATCCATTGGGCAAACTGATTGGCACTCTTCTGTTTGACAGAAACATTCTTGGTCGATTAATCGCTGATCGAGCGTCTGCTACTGAAACGGTAGACTTGGGTTTAATTCCCTGTCGGGTCGAACCAAAAACTATAAAAATTGGTATTTACAGCCTCCCTGCTTGACGTTTAGCATAAAGAGATAGCGTGAAGCCTCCATCGAGTTTGGTAGACAGGTGGGCATGTGCCAGCTTGACTGAACGACTGAAAAGTCGATTCGCTGTCTCCCGGCCATGGCAACTTCGCGAATAAAGCTGTAGATACAATTACAGTCCTCAGATAAAAGTATGTCTCTAGAATAGGGTTCGATTCGAAGTAGTGCTTATCCGCAGAAAATAAAGCGAAATCAGGGAATTACGATTCCACCCAACCGGGGAATGTCTTTCCCAGGGGTGGGCACAAATATCATTACATCAAAAGCGCAGCGCAACAAAGCGCAACGATCATTTTAACCACTAAAAGCGCAGCGCAAAATGCGCAATTGAATTGTTTTAATATCTGTAGCGCAGCGCAACTTCCGCAATCAACTTTTTAATTCGGTTGAAGCGCAACGCAATTCCGCAATTGCGGAACGGCATTTTCGTACCAAGTTAAAGCGCAATCTAACTTCCGCAATTGAAATTTCTCAACACAATGCAAATACCGCACTTTTTTCGATATTTTGGCAAAAAAGAGTAAATAATTTGCTAAAAAAAACTGACATTTATCTAAATTACGTTCGAAATCGAACAAAATTAAGTTCAATGCATAGAATTGCGCTATTAACCGAAAAAATGGTTGAAAGCGCAGCGCAATTGAAGCGCAACAAATTTTAAAGACTTTAGTCCGCAACGCAACTTCCGCAATGTTTCAAAATAAAAAATTAAAGCGCAACGCAACTTCCGCAATTGCGGAGGTTGCGCAAGTTGCGCTTTGCTCTTCTAATTGCGCTTTGCCCACCACTGGTCTTTCCTAACCACGCGTATAGTAATCTCTACAATAAATTTGTCTAAAATTATCACCTCTCTGGATTGAAAAAAAATTGACGAAATTTTTGTTAAACAGGGCAAAACTTTCACAGAACAAGACACAGCTTGATGATATTGACTAAAAAGTTAGTTTTAAGCTTATTTTCGAATCCACTGCGCATGCACAACACCAATAACTCGCAATAAAGGGCGGAAAAATTCGACGAAAACACACTTCATAATTGCAGAACCTGAGTGCTATTTCGCATGTTGTGCTTTAAGCGTTAAGCTACTATCTTTGAAGATAATTAAGCCTATAATTTTGCTGCAATTTTGTCCCGTTTGAAATCGCTGTTCTATACTTTTAATTTTAAAAATTAATGCACAACTACTTTTATTGTTGATTACGATAACGCTACAACAGGAGCCTAGTGTTCACAAAACACTTCGATTTTGGTAGTGTGTAGTGAATTCAACTTTCGCACTCTGTTCATATTAAATGTAGATCATCCAATAGTTAGCGTCTGACGCTGTATTGTGACAGGAGGATAAATACGCAATTATGCATTGCAACTACAGCTTTTTTGCTTCATCATTTGCGTGCTTCGTGCCTAAAGGCTACCAGCGTGGAAGCCTAGGGAAAAGCCACCAGAACGGCGACTACTAAATACAAGCAACGCTAAAAAGTTATCCTTTCATAGGATTCAAACATGCAGCCTCTGGATTACCGGTCCACTGCTCTACCACTTGAGCTAGAGAGGATGTCTCCTTGCACGCTTGATTTTGGAAATTCAAACCTAGCAACTTGCTTTTACTATGATGTTGATAATCATTTAATTAAGATGTTTTGACTTTTGCAGGCCAGAGTTTTCCTGCTTAATCGTTTGCGTGTTTCTGGCCTAAAGGCTACCAGCGCGGAAGGCTAGGGAAGAGCCTACAATTAAAACTCTGGCATGCAAACGTCAAAACATTTCAATTAAATTATAATCAACACCATAGTAAAAGCAAGTTGCTGGGTTTGAATTGCAAAAACTAAGCATGCGAAAAGACATCCTCTCTAGCTCAAGTGCTGGAGCAGTGGACCGGTTATCAGAAGGGTGCAGGTTTGAATCCTTTGGAACGATTTTTTCGCTCTACTAGTTTTAAGTAGTCGCCGTTCTGGTGGCTCTTACCTAACCTTGCGCGCTGGTAGCCTTTAGGCTAGAAGCACGAAAACGATTAAACATTAAAACTCTGGCCTGCAAACTTCAAAATATCGCAATTAAATTATTATCAACAACTACAGCTTTGCTATTCATAATTTGTTTTGGATTTCGGTAACAAATACTTTAAGACAACAATTGAGAGAAAAAACGAAGATGGATTAATTTAAACAATGAAAAATCACAAAATTAAAAGCAGCAAAATGATTGACGGGATTGCGAAACGGTGACAGATTTGACAATCAAGGCTAAGGCGAATTAAGCCAACAGGAATGCATACAAAAGATGGGAAATTAGACGAAATCTACTGTGTTTTCTTACTTAAACCTAAAATCCATACTGCAATAAAAACGATCACAATACAAATCGTAAACACTGATTGGAGTCAATAAAAGCTCTTGGAGGTAGAAAATCACTTGATCGTCGCATGATTAAATTGCAAACTATAAAAATGTATAACACTGGTCAACAAAAAAAAAAAAAAAATTGTGTATCTAAAACAATTTGACTTGATTTTGGGTAATTTTGGGGCGCTGAATCAGAATCTGAAGTCAAAATTTCCCTATCACGTCAGGGTTTTTAGATACTCAGCACATCACAATATCAGAATATTCAACATTTGCAGTCAATATAGCAGCATAAATAAACAACCAATAGTGACTATTTACATGCAATCGGCAATTTTCAAAACTTACAAATTGCAACCCAAACATACTCTCTACAGATACACTCAAAAGATGCTAATTTACGCTTGTGGTTGGTACAAAAACACAATTAGTATGGTATTCACTAGTCTACAGAACCGGCAACAGGAAACAAATTATGGTAGGCCAATACATTATGGCACAACTTTAAAAGTGCTTGGACGATTTGCTCTTTCGCTTATGAACTTCGCCAGTGTCTCGTTGGAGGAACCAACAGTAATCACCCATCATACTGGTATTGAAACGACCTTGATATCGTGACTCCATCAAAGAAATTTCTTGGTGAAAACGCTCACCATGCTTGTCGCTGACTGCTCCCAAATCTGACGGAAAAAAGTCCAAATGGGAGTGTAAGAAGTGTAGTTTCAGTGACATACGGGATCCCATGTTGTGATACGTTGAGAGCAAGTTATCGACCAATTCTTGATAGTTATCATCCCTGTGATTTCCAAGAAAGTTTTCCACAACTTTCACAAAGGATTCCCAGGCAGGGAGCTCGAGGTGGTTGAGGTGATTTTTAAAATCGGAATCCTTGATCAGGCGACGAATTTCTGATCCTATAAATATGCCGGCTTTCAGTTTAGCATCACTTTTTGCTGGACAAAACATTTTTTGTAGGTACTTAAATCCATTTCCTTCCACATTCATTGCTTTTACAAAGTTTTTTATCAGTCCAAGCTTGATGTGCAATGGAGGAAGATACACTTTTTTTGGATCCACCAAAGGCATATGCTGGACGTTGTATCTTCCTACCTCGTGATCTACTCGACTGGGCCATTTCTTCACAAAAAAGTGATTACGATCATCTCTGCTATTCCAGAGACATAAAAAGCACATGTGCTTGGTGTAGCCTAATTGTAGACCAAGGACAAGATAAATAACCTTTAAATCGCCTCAGATCTTCCACTTGTAATCTTCGTAGTGAATCAATTCTAAAATTCGTTTCATGGAATCATATGTTTCTTTCATTCCCACTGCATGTGCTAAAGGAATGGAGGGTTTTGTGTTGCCATTGTGCAATAAAACAGCTTTAAGGCTAGTCTTGCTTGAGTCAATGAATAGCCTCCAGTTTTCGGCATCATGTTTAGCCCCAAGTTCTTCCATTAATGCTGTTGCATTAGGACAGTAGCAAACACCATCCATAAACTTGTAAAATGACGAAAGCTTGGCACTACGATCACGGTAGTTCGTCACTTTTGTACCCTTTTCGAGTAAGTTCCATTGCTGCAACCTTGAGCTTAGTAGTTCAGCTTTCTCTTTTGGCAAGGACAGGTCCCTTACAAGGTCATTCAATTCCAATTGATTAAGTAAATGAGGTGTTTTTTCATCAGCTGCTGGTAGGTACGCGTCATCTTCACTAGTTTCTGCAGAACTTTCACTGCTTTGGTACTTTTCAAATTCACTGTTTGAAGGAGGATTTGGTACTGGAATTTCTGAACAGTGAGCAACTGGTTTTAAAGCTGATCGACAGTCAGGATAAACAATCTTCGATTTGTTTTTCCGAGAAAATCCGGTTAGCTGGGTCATGCAAAAGTAGCAATCTGAATAATGGTCCACCTGTTCTCGCCATATCATTGGTACTCCAAAAGGCATTTGTTTTCTTTTGCCATTCATCCACATAATAAGCGTAGAAGAGCATGTAATGCAGCAAAAATGAGGAGCCCAATTTTTATCTTGATCTCCAACTTGGCATTTGAAGTAGTGCTTGTAGGCTGTTTTTACACTCTTTGTCAAATTTTTTCGTTGGATTGTTGGGGTATATTTACCACAAATATAACAAAAACTATCAGGATGATTAGTACAATTTCGTCAACTCATTCTTATCACTACACAAACAAAAGCTGAAATGCAAGGAAAAGCGAATCTTCAAATTAACAAAATCTTTCAATTCACTGCACGGACAACAAGACGGCTATGCTATTAGTACCACACTCTAAACTATCCAACTGGTTACTGTCATATGTGTGATGGTTTTGTCTACCGGGCATACGAAACTGTAGGTAGGCTAGCTAGCCTATACTACCGCAAGAACAGTCAGGCTAGCTAGCCTACCTACAGTTTCGTTACTGTCAGCTGAGCTACAGAATCAGCTTATCATATGCATTTTATTTCTAGTTTAAGGTCCAGCGCTACTGTCATTTAAAGCTCTGCTATCGTTTAAAAGTCTAGCGCTACTCTAGCGTCTACGCCATGCAGCTAAAAACATAGAATAGCTCTGCTCGGACTAATACTATTGGCAACTATTTGCCATTTTGCTGTTCAGCAAAAGAACTAGTCAGCTTTTTCTCCCCGGATGTGCGCAAAACAATGCGGAAAACTGCGAAGTAGAGATATGCAGCATTGTCGAGCGAGACAGTGAATTTAGGTTACTTGAGATTATAGTAATGGCTAATGGGATTGCAAAGACCTGAGTCACAAGACTGCATACAGCGGTAAACATTTCATTGCTTATAAATGAACAAAGTGTAAGCTTATATACGAGCTATTTCAGTTTTGTCGCAGGTTAGCATTGGATGAAGGTATTGGGTGTCTTTGTTGCTTATTTGCATTGATATTTATGATAGCACATATTTAACTCAGATATAATAAGCATAATCTATGTGCCCAAATGGCTCTTTTTGTAGAGCATGCGGTCATGAGTATCTGAAAAACTAGACGTGATAGACGAAAACTGATGCCATATTCGGAATCAGCACCCCGAATATACCCTAAAAACGGGTCTTTCGAAAAAGATTCAAAATTTGTGTTGACCAGTGTAATCAGATCATGACGACAAACGTAAAATGCAAGTTTTCAAACGTACGGTTCTAAGAAAGCTTGCGTAAATGCAAAAAGTTTTGAAAATGTTTTCTAAGCTAACTTTCCAAAACCAAGCTTTCACAGAGCAGAAAAGCTACCTTTCAAAATCACTTACAAGCGCTGATAAATGCAAAAAGTGTGATTTCGGCAACTAGATGCTTGAATCAAAGATTCGCAAATTTTTGTTTTTTATTCCAAAATGAAATGGTCAAAATGGATTCTTTAATGAAAGTCGTAATTAGAGACCAGTATAAAATACCAAATAAGAAACCAGTCTGATCACACTAGGATTTTCGGTTGGGTTTGGATCTTTACCATCAAACCAACCGAAATAAGAAATACTGTTATTGCTGGCCTGCAAGTCACTTGTAATATCAAACACCCAGGGTTCAACTTGCTGGCCATCGCACCAGCCATCTCTACCATACAACCAAGTGCCGTGCTCGTTAGGAACTACTCCTTGCGGCACTCGATCTGCACAACCAAGAGGGGTGGCTGCATTTGAAAACGTTTTGACATGTTGGTGCTTTCCGTTTACAACAAAGTGGTGGGAGGTGACGCAAAATTCTCCGCACCCATTATTATCCGAGCCATGACCTGTAATAACTGCGAAGACACT
This sequence comes from Trididemnum nubilum, assembly GCA_963965965.1. Lineage (NCBI taxonomy): Eukaryota > Metazoa > Chordata > Ascidiacea > Aplousobranchia > Didemnidae > Trididemnum > Trididemnum nubilum. The sequence goes on along the minus strand of OZ014482.1, from coordinate 22,526,419 downwards.
CACCGAAGTGGTATATGCAGGAATTTCAAAAGATATAGGATAATACTTTGAGTTGTAAGTTTGGTTAAAAACACCGCCTTAAAATAGTGGTAGAACTTGTAATGGAGTTGAAGAAACTAGTAGAGGAGGACTAAAAGAATCTGAAGCAGAAGGCAGCTGGGAAAAGTTTGACTTCTGGAACCGTAGCTGCAAAGTTGCAACCCAGGGCTGTGCCCAGGGTTGGGAATCGATACTCAAAAATGTAAAGATTTAATTGATATTCGATAGTTCATCAAAAAGTAAAGGATAATTCGATTTCGATGGCACTCCAAAAAAGTAAAGAATAAAGAATACCATAATCGATATTCGATTCCGGGTATTTGGGAAAATGATAGATGGAGAGCGATGGAACATGCAGACGCTTTTCGCTCACTTTAGCAATAAGCATCAAAGTATCGGAGTTCCTTGCTCAAATCTCAATCAAAGCAGTCAGACAAACAACGTTGTTCTTGTTAACACATCGTTGGCAACTAAAAATCCAATTGCCTTTTGATTCGCCTTTTTCTTTTAAAATGTAAAATTGTTTGGGCACGAAATAAGTTGGCTGAAATGATGAATCACTTGTGGAAGATACCAATACTGGTACTCTACCTGTACTAGTAACAGGAGCACATGTACTGGTAGGTGGAGTTTCACTACTATCGGTAAAGATATTATGACCATCAGTTGACTTAGTCCCAACAGAAGTTTCAGCTTCATCCTCAGTCAAAATAACGGACATGACTAGGCTACTTTAATCTGTCATGAACAACAACAACAAGATATTTTACAGTACAGACAAAGAAGGAAACATTGTTCAGCAGCACAATACCTGATGCATACCATTTTGAAGGTGAAGAATAACATCCAGTTGGAGATGAAGAATATAGAGCTATTCATATCAATTTAACATCATATTTGTTCATATATATAGTATTATAAAAGGATGTATGATAATTTATATAGAAGTAGCAACATGAAAAACAATTATAAACTGGGTTAGAAACAGTATTTATAAATAAGTCACTACTACATGTAGATGTATCTTCACAGTCCACACCAATGTCAAACGTGATACCGTACTGTGATAGGGCTATGAAATCAATATTAGTTTGATGGTTATAAACAACTGAACAACAAACTCATAGCCTAGCTCTACTGTTTTAGTCTGTTTAAAATACTCACACTGATGCACTTCTACTTACCGTACGTTACATGGTAGGCTACCTATGGCTGTATAGTGTCCTAGACATACCCGTATCCATTACCGGTACCTCTTTAACTAGGTTTAATCCTATTTCTATCCAAGCCAACACACTGGGTTGGTCCATGATGCAACTGGGCTGGCTATCCTAGGCAAAGTAGGGTTGACTATCTTAGCTAAATAGGCCCTACCTAAACTGCAGCAGGCGTTTAGGCTATTCAGTTATTTCAGTGGTATCCTAAGCAAATAGTAGACCCACTAGCCTACGGTACTTTTTAAGAGACCAGGCCTCAAAGGCTAGGCCTATAGGCAAACCTGCTGACTGATACATTTGATTGATTAGACTTAGGCTATTGCTGATCTGCCTCTTGGCCTACCGGTACCTCCTACCGTCTTACCGGTTAGGCTCGGCTGCTTTTTTAGGCCTAAACTGAGACTACACAAAGAGGTTTAAACAGTTAAACTTCTAAGAAATACTAGGCCTATCAGATTTTTATTACTGCCTTTACTGAAAATAACGCAGTTACAGTTCACTTTTTTCTATTTATGAGTTCAAATTACCAGAGTCCCCTGCATAGCAAGTAGGCAGTATCGTCTTAGCCTCTAGCGTCTAGTCTGTCACCTACATCATAGCACTATGCCTGCATTGACAATCACTGCTGGCCTAAAAATCACTCAACTGTATCGGAAATACAACTCCGCTTATATAATTAATTAATAATCCTCTTCGGAGTGTTTGCTCATTTGCTGTTGCATAGCTTTCTGAAAAAAAAATCGAATATCGTTTTAACCTGGAAAAAACTAAAGAAAACAGCATATTCGATACTCATTCCAAAAAGTAAAGGATCTGGTGTAATCGATTGAAAAAAAGTAAGGAATATCGCAATCGAATATCGATTATAATCGATTTTTCCCAACCCTGGCTGTGCCCACCATGCATCAGACTTCATTAGAAAAGTGCACTTTGATATTGAAGGTGAAGGCACAAAAAGAGGTAATAGAGGTGAGATATCAGTAAGCCAGTGCCCAATACCACGCCGGAACGCAGTTATCCATCTTCCGATTTCAACATTGCACAATGAAGCACCATCGCAACACATAAATAATTGAGGAACGTGGTCCCATGGAGGGCAGCCTTCATCTCTATCACTAGTACAACTTAGGGCTGCGTCAAGATAGACCTGGTCATAATTTGAAAGTTCATCAAATGTGATACTGACATTCCCAGTGCCCTGTTTTCCTTGCACAACAGTTTTATTGAAAATGGTGACTACATAGTCATTTAAATGTGAAATTCTATTTACTAAGTTGTCATCAAACTCTAGCCACTGCATCTGCCAAGCCAAGAACTGTAATAATGGATAGAGAAACCAGCCTGGCTCAACTAATTCACCACGTTGATTAATGGTGAAATAGAAGTTGGGAGAAGGTGTGGTTTGTTGAGAAACCATTACTTTTAGCTTAGACAAAAGCGCTGCATTTAGCTTAGAATTGAATGGAACACTTGAAACTGGAATATTAATTGCATTGTTACATTCTTCATTTTTGCAATTTAAGTCATGAAGTGGAAAACCAGGTTGCGAATAAACCAATACCCCGGCTGCACCAACCTTTTGAAGGTTAAACTTGCTGTGCAACCGAACACTGAGTAGTATTAAATGGTATAAGTATGACAGAACCATTTATAATGGTTGGCATTGTAGCATTGAGGTGGCATAAGCTACTTGAATCTAACTGTAAGTTGAGTGTACTAGGTGAAAAATTATGATTCATTGCCCAATCGTATCTAGCGTCAACTCGTTTTCCTATCATAATTTGTGGTTGCCAAATATCACACTGGTAGACTAACTGGTTGAACCCACAGCCATGGTCAGTGCATGACCAATCACTGAGTAGTGAAGATATCCAGTTTCCTATTTCATTCACTGGAGTGATGACAAAATAACATCTTGCAAGAAAATCTTGTTGCTCTTTCATTGAAAGTTTACTGCCAGGCAATGTCTTCACTAATTGACTTCGCATCCAAGATACAATCTCAACAGCATTCGAGTCAAATGTCATGAAGATATAATATGCAGTAGAAGGGCTTGTGTTAATAAAATCTTGTAGAGAGTCAATGTTCGTCCACATGCATTCTAAAAATCCAGAGTGGTTGGTGAACGAATGAAATCCAATCATGGCATCAGCAGGCAATTTAGGGCTTGGGTACTCAATTATTCCATGATTAAGAGTCCAGACTTGAAAATTTGATGCCTTGCTTCCAGGTACAAAAGATTTCAAAGAAGTAGAATCTTTTAAGGATGTGCCACGGACTTCTAAATATTAGCATCTGGACTGGAAACGAAAGAAAAAAGCAGCGCGTCGGCGGACAAGTTGAGGCCTGCGCAGTAGTGCGTCTGCGCATCTGAGCCGCTATCGCATGTAAACAAGCAGCGACTTTTCACTTTAAAATTCTTAATTCTTTGTACTGCAGACAGTACTGTATACTAGAGGCAATAAGAGTGCAATGTTAGTTATGCTTTATTTGGGTGGTCTGTAAGCAGGTATAGTTTTGTTATTAACAGTGCAATGGTCTACATCAGAAATCATTAATTTTAGTAAGCTGGTAAGACAAGGCGATTTGCTGTTGGTTGGCTGAAGTAAAAAACTGTAATTTTAGGTATAGTATCAATCAAATAAGTTTGTACACTAGAACTGCTTCGGCTAATGGATGAAGAAGCATATTGTGTAAAATGAAAGACAATAACATTAATTAGTTAAAATTTTGGTGAAATTACTCCAATACAAGCAGGCGTTATCACTACCGGCACTAGCGTAATATTTAGCGAAACCTATAATAATGCTGTAGAAGCAATAGAAGAAAGATTGTATAATGTAGGTTATTGGATTAAAAAATGTATCCTAGATTAAATCATTTTTCCCAGTACTACACTGTCGTAAATAACTGAAAAATGAATGTGCAATTTTCTGATTAGACATTACAGTAATCGGCCAGTTGATCGAGCGGTAACACGTTCGTCTATGAAGCTGGAGGTCTGAGGTTGAAATCGGACACAAGTTGCCAATGGCTTTCCACCGCTGCAACATTTCTTTGAGAAGAGCTATGTTCCTAGAGCGCAATGACGCAGACATGGGCCCCGCTAACTCGCTACACGCTTCGGCGTAGTAGAGCGAGTACAATGACAGATTTGATTTGAGAGGTTACAGTAGGCAATCACTGGGTGAAGGTAGTCAAAACTCGATATTGGCTAGGGAAACAAGCTAAGAAAGCACTGCTAGTTTTGTGTGTCTGGTTTGCATGGGTTATATCAGCCCATTTTCGCTCGTCTGAGAAGTTAGAGTTCGGAAATTTTTTTGAGTTTTAAACTCATCAAACGATCGAGTTGTAGTTGAAGAGTTTGCAGCCCTGAGCGTGGCTATACGAAGCTAAAAATGTATTATTTGGCTTTGCACAGTATGTTATTTAAGCTGGAATAGTTGTGAAAACCAACAATGTGTGCGCCATCTAAAAGTTTCCATGTTGCATTGTCATTTCTAACATTTATAGTACGCAAAAATTCCCAAACTGTAAAAGAATTTATAAAAAAAAAATTCAAATTTACTAAGTCAACGGGAACATAAATTAGCACAATGTAGCATTCCAGCCTATTAAATTATACATCTGAGCCGTTGTGCAGCTTCTCCAATTAGTGACATTTCTTCATTGATATAGGCTACATCTTTTATATTTCTACACGTGTAATCATTTTATTATGCATTATGTTTGATTTCGATTCTTGTCGGATGTTGATAGGATTCAATCTAGATAAATGATGGACCTCGTTAAGGGGAAATCTTGTACATGATTTCGACTACAATCGTTTTGTTATATTGTAGAACCTTTGCTTAATAATTATAAATAATTATACAGGGGCTGACTAATCAATGGTCGATGGCTAAATTGTACCGTGCATAGTAATTCATGATTTTGCTACTTCTTAAGTTAGCCTTAGCTTACTGTTACAATATACGTTCAAAAAGCATAGGTCATTTACAAAACTTGATGTACTGTTATCATCTTGTTGTGTGTTTTTGATATTCTGGAAAAAATTATAGTAGTACACGTATTACTGTTCCTTGTTTGTGCTGTTGTTTGTTTGTTTGTTACAATTTGTAAATAGTTCTTAAAAATCTTGTAAACACTTTGGGTAGTGCCTATACAGGTGAAGCAGCCATGGTACAATTCTGTTAGCTGGATTGTATTTTACTGTTAGTTAGGGTTACCATACGTCCTCTTTTTTGGAGGACATGTCCTCCTTTTTTATGAAATATAACTTGTACTCCGAGGACGTTAAAAATGCCCAAATGTCCTCCTTTTCGGCATTTTGAACAGATTAAACATGTCCACTCACGCAGCCATTTAGTGTATAAATATATCATCAGTTAGATCATTAAAAGTAGGCCTATATATCACGCACGCGCTATAGCTTACGTCCTACCAGGTTCCTCTACGACAGTCGAGGGTGTTTATGACGTAAGTTTGGGCAGAAAAACGGACTAAATCTGAGTGAAGACCTTTTTTTTTGGTCTTCATTATTCTCAAATTTTCTGCCCCCCCCCCCCCTTTTCGAAAATCCTGCTTACGCTAGTGGTAATAACACTTTGACCTATAGCTAAAATGATTGTTGCTTTCGTTTTTCTTTTACCGTATAGGCGATGCAGAACAACTAGCTGTTAATAAAATTTCATTAAAAAGGTGTCCTCCTTTTTGGTGATGAAAATATGGTAACCCTATTGTTAGTGAGCATGTTATAACGTATATCGTTTTTGTTGCTTCTGCCATTTCCTCGATCTTTTGCTAGTTTTTGTGTTGTTGCTTTGTGTTTTGGCGGTCGTGGAATAAAATACAAAACTAAAAAAAATACATATATATTTCAAGCAACATACATATATTCCGTAATTATGTAGCCGATGTGTGACCAAATGCATTCCGATGGCAAGTTTTCATTGTGATAACAAACATATATGAAGCTTCTGCAAACGCATGAGCAAAACAAAAATGATAGGTTTCAAAACCATACAATTGCAAAGATTGAGGAAAAAAATATTGCCCCCTCCAAAGTTCTGCGCTAGCCTCCCTGAAACTTTCGATCTGGCTACGAGCCTGATTAGCAAGCTTTTTTATGTTACAGGAATCTAGGGTCTAAATCTAACATGATTTTAAAGTTTATGTTCTAGTTAATACCAGTTTTATTAATTGTGGTCAATAATTGTTCAGCTCTCAACTGCAGGTCTGGTTATTCTGGTGAAACAAAAGATCCCAATATCACTGATATACTTACTACAGATTTGTCGCTCACTGAATTGCGACTTGTTTGCTGCTGAAACGTTCTACAATGTCGATATTCAATTTTTCTATGTCACTAAAAGACTAAATTATTGATTTGCTGGTATTACTCTCAATATAGTGATATAGAAATTGATCTTAAATTTTTTGTGGTACAGTATTTATTTTTTATGTTTTTATGCTGATTAGTGTGCTTGAAAAGCTACTTTTGTGAATACATAGTTGTTACTCTTTTATTCTGAGTAAAAGTTAGATCATGTTTATGAATGGTTATTGTACTTAGAAGCATTTTATTCCTGTGGGTCCTTAGTCATACTGGGTAATAGTTGTTAAATGATTACAAGGTCGAGTTGATTTGTGAATTGCTATTCGCGTTGAATATCAATTTCTAGGTCATTGCGTTTGGTAATTAAAATTGAGGTACCGAGTGTTACTTTATGATTCGCTAAAATTTTCGTATGTATATCAACGAGCGATATTTTTAATTTTACGTTTGCCGCAAATCAATAAAAATGTTTTAAAGTTCCAAATTTGTGATTATATCGTGTGGTCCCTATCTTTTCAGTATGATTTCGGAATTATTATATCAGTTGCCAGTAAAACTACTACGCAAAAACAAAGAAACGATTTATCGGCAAAATTGATTTGTTGACTTAGGCCTCAACTTGTCTGCGCGCGATTTTCGTTTCCAGTCCAGATGCTAATATTTAGAAGTCCGTGGATGTGGCTTCTAGACTAGATGTGAAACTCAAGTCTCTATTACTGTATCGTACAGCTTGAATGCAGCTGCTCCAAACAAGCAATGAAAACACAAACAAAATTTTGTTCTGATACATTTAAAATTATTTGGCTAGTCCTACAATTTATATGGCACTTAGCCCTCTAGTTAAAAAAAATTAGTTAATAGAAATAAAGTATTCACTGTTTCTTTGCATTTAAAACACCAATATTTACTAGTACTGGTATATAAATCTGAAATGAAAATTACTCTGGATATCCAGCCATAGGCAATGGCATCCAGTCTGAACCTCAAAATTATAAGTTTCATTCAGGGTCGCCAATCGCCAAGTTATTTTTACAAGACAGGTTCTTAACTTTCCTATATACATAGCTAAGAATAGCTGCTGAGTTATTTTTGCATTGGACTACGCAGTTTTACTGTTAAAGTAGTGTTAGGATTAGCTTTGTCTTGTAAAAATAGATTCTATGCTATATTTAATTAAAGGGATTGTGATATGGTCAATTACAAACTTAAATTTTAGTTGAAATGATCAGCTGTTGTTCAACGACTAAACAGGGCATAGTGATGTCACAATGAAGATTATTGATTGCGCTGAGTCTTCCTTTTTTTCTTTTTACGCCAGCCAAGATTTGACCAAGTTCATGGTTTGAGGCAACACCAAATTTGCTGCAAAATGCAGACAAGTTGCATGTCTTTTTAACACGAAAATTTTGAAAAAGGTTAGAGACAAGAAGTATTTTAGCTAGGAATGTGGAAGTGGCGGTAATTGAATCGCTTCCACTTCCACCCTCATCGCTTCTGCCACTTGATGACGTTATTTTTGGTTGAAATTTTTTTGGCAAGAATTTTTTTTCAGATTTCTCAAGCATAAGCGGTTTATGCTATCATCATCTCAAAAAGAACATAACATGAAAGCAAAATGTGTAATTAGTTTGTCGTTGCAAGAATCTGAGCGTAGGAACAACCAGGAGTTTAGATTAGGAATGGCCCAAAACTGAAATGACCAATCACTTGGTCTTATCCTAAATAAGAAGGGATTGCTTCTTCAAGTATCGGTATGGATTTCCAAGCGCTTGGGACAATAATGTTTTAATTGCATCTGATGTAGCGCATAACTTTTTATGTGCCTATAATTAGTTAAACCTGCCGGGGTTAAACCACAACAACAATCACAGAATTTTTTGGACCGTGACTTTTTGGAGCGGACATGTAGGTGTGGAACATTTATGCGCTGCCGATTATGTTCCAAGACTTTTAGGCGCCAGAGGTAAAAAAAAAATTTTTCCAAAATTTCACCATTTTGGTGTTGATGGAAGCAGAACATGCCGCAGAATTGGAAAATTATTATCAAAACGTTTTCTTGTATGAACTTTGTTTGCTGGATGGATTGAAAGAAGAATACCCAAAATCCCCTAAAATGCAAAAATCGCCAATTTTCAAACGGAAAAATCTCGAAAAGTCCAAGGTAAAATTTTTTCTTGTTTTTTTTTTGATTGAAGCGGAACATAATAGTCAGAACATGCCCAAATGTCTAGTATTCTTGCAACAACTGGAAGAGCGAGATAGGCTAAAATCCCATTCATTTTTCCTACCCCCTGCTTTTTATTGATTTCTGAACGATAATGAATTCGTAAATTGATCGATTATGAATTCATAACCAGTGTTGAATTTGGAATCTTCTCGAAGTGTTATAGAAGCAATTATCACCAACTACCATAGGTGGGCAAGTTAATGCAAAACGTTAGCTTCGTTAACCACTAGTCCGTTAACAAACTTCACACCTCCGTTAATGTTAATCCGTTATTTTTAGCTTTAATTAACGGAAGCTAATAAAGTCCGTTAATTCGTTAACATTTTGCATGTATTTTAGATTTCTTTTTATTCACTCGGTTCTAGAACACGTATTGACGCTGTTGAGCTAATTGTAAGGAAAAATTTATCGCTATGGTGATCTTTTTGTGTTTTGGAAGTTACATTTTACAATCTAATCCAATTTCAAGATAAAAATAAGTTAAAATGCACTAACGAAGCTTGATTAGAAAATCTTTGAAAATTGTGAACAGCGATAATTAATAGACCTATGAGGCTGCAGCTTATTACTTGCCACAAAAAGCTCCTTTCTTCGCTTTCTTCTATACAACTTGTGCTAATACGTCACTAGTGTTACCAGTGCAAACTGGTTTGTACCGGTACGATAAATGAATGGTGCAAGATATTAACGATTAAAACCTTAACGGAAGTTAACAGAACTTAACGGAAATTAATTTAGTCCGTTAACATGAAAAAACTTTTTAACGGATTAACGAGTTAATGAAAAAGTTAGCTTCGTTATTAACGGATTAACAATTAACGTACTTGTGCCCACCTATGCCAACTACCAGTATGGTATCTATGAATATTGATTTGGAATGGAGAGAAAAAGATATACAACATCAAAATATGGCTCCTTTTAAAACAGTAGAACTCTGAGGCTACGGTACATAAGACGGCATAGAAATAGGTAGGTGTGTGCAGTGTGGGGTCAGGCAGCCTGGGGTTGGGTAATACCAAATACACTGTACAAAATGTACACTCAACCACTCTGGATTTTTAGAATGCATGTGGACGAACATTGACTCTCTACAAGATTTTATTAACACAAGCCCTTCTACTGCGTATTATATCTTCATGACATTTGACTCGAATGCTGTTGAGATTGTATCTTGGATGCGAAGTCAATTAGTGAAGACATTGCCTGGCAGTAAACTTTCAATGAAAGAGCAACAAGATTTTCTTGCAAGATGTTATTTTGTCATCACTCCAGTGAATGAAATAGGAAACTGTATACACTGTACAAAATGTACATATCTTTGCAACACTTTGTTTTAATTTTGCGTAAAATTTTTTATCATAGAAAGTAGCAGACTGAGAAAATCTCGAAGCTGTTTTTTTTTAACGTTAACTTGGTGAGGTGGCAGTAGACTTAGATGACCTTTCGGTCCTTCGCTGTCTCCTCACCAAGTGACTAAATATCGCTTTGACTCTGCAAGTTTGTGTGTTTGGTTTTAAAGGAATTGCATTTTTCGATGCTTTGGTGATAGACCTAGAGGAAGTTGCAGTTTTTTTCTTGTGATATGACGTCACTTGGTAAATAAATAAATATGATGATGATGATGATGAAATACTGACACTAACTTAGTAACTACCATCACATAAGAGAGATTTTTAAATTATGAATCTGAAATTCTTAACTCACAGCTCAGACTACAGTACTTTGGTACTGTAGACTCCAGCAGTCAATAAAATTTTGTCATGCTCTTAAGGTGAATTTACAGGCTCATTTTTGGTCAAAATTTAAGAAAAAATTAAAAACACTGCCAGCCTCGGTAGCAAAACAAACCAAAAAAAAAAATTCAAACTAATCAAAGAAACTAAAATTCGTGCTGATTCAAAACGATAAAATTTCAGTGATTTTCTTGTGTCTGCAAGCAAAATTGCAACTATTCAAGATTATAAAGCTCTGTTGTTCTGCGCAAGCAATTGAGAAATTTTTTTGGCAGTTGTTCAACTTGAAAAAAGCTTGCTTTTTTGCTTTTGCAATTTTACGATGCTGCAAAAGCAAGAAAAAAGCCTTCACTTAAGTCTTAAGCAGACAAAGCTATAGGAATTAAACAGTGTTTCAAACATGCCCGCTAAAATTGACATCGATACTCTCAAAATTTTTACAAAATCAAGAGCAAATGAGACTAAATATTGACAAAAAATTAAAAATATCCAGTCTAAACTCAAGATTTACCGGTTCTAAAAAGGAAGAGTGGACTTGCTCACTTTTGAAAAATTTTGAAACCTTAAGACCTAAAGTTACTGTTAACATATGAGTTTACCCACCAACAACCTCAAGGGCGCTTTACTTCATTAAAAAATTATAGTATGGAAAAAGTTGTTCTTATTTTACATGGATCCAAAAATATAATTAACTTCTGTCGTTCATTTACTAATTATTATCTGGTGAAGAATTTGCTTGCGTAAAATAATCACGCACAGCTCAAAGTATCTTTTTCCATAACAATGTAGTACATACAATACGCTTGAACGCATTATTTTGAAGTAGAAATGCATCTGACGTCACAATGGGGTATTTATTACGTACTAACATAGGTTACAAACATCTCGCAAAGAAATTCGAGCGAGCCGGTTTAACGCGTGTTGGGCGAGACGGCTCAGAAATGGCAGTTTGTCTACGAGGATTTTTTGCTCGTTAGCGCTTTTTAGCGAGCGAGAATGGCCTTTATGAGCTCGTTAGCACGTTCTGTCATGTCGCCCCTGAAAGATCTGAGTTCACTCCCCCACGCAAGAATACAAGTAGCAGAGCAGACTCTGCAACCACTGGTTTCGAACATTGTTCACAATCTTTAATTTCCCACCCTGCCGTCACTGAGCAGAATGAAATTAACTTGTCACCGCTCGAAGAAAGGTTCAATGTTAAACTTAAATCCACCAACGCAAACATCGGAGAAACAAATTCCGAGCTAAAATCGCAACTGCTGAATAGGGCAGCCAGCTCGGCTTCCGCTGCCCAACAAAGTAAAATAGAGCCTTCCATTAAGCACAGGCCCAACAAAGAACAAAAAACAGTTGAAACAAAACAAGTCTCAGTTGAAACACAAACAGAGTCGCAACTCCTCGATTTTGAGATCTTACCTCCTGAACTTCAGCCATGCGAGCCGGCAAGTAAACTATTAAACCCACCGTAGAATCATTTGCAGTTGTGCATTCACTAAATGACAAAACCAACACGCCATCAACCCTGATTGACGCAGCAAAAGTCAAGCAAATCCCAGCGAATGAGATGAAAACAACCGCTCCAAAAAGAGAAGCGACTGCCTTACAGAACACGCTCATAGACGACTATGCAGAAGTTTTTCATTAGACCATTCAAACAACAAATTTTAAACATAGCATTAATCATCACATTATAACATCAGGTCCACCTGTCAAATCTAACCTCCGACGATTGTCTCCTGAAAAATTAACATTTGTCAAGGAGAAGATCGCTCAACTCTTAAAGGATGGCATAATAACCCCATCTTCGTCTCCGTATGTCAGTCCTATTCACGTTGTCCCAAAATCTCAACCAGGAAAATTTCGAATGGTTGGAGATTACTAGGCACTATACACTATAACGCAACCTGATCGCTATCATCTACCACTTCTCAATGACTTCGCTGACATGCTCCATGGCTGTACAGTATTTTCCAAACTAGACTGATTCAAAGGCTATCACCAAATTCCAATGACCGCAGAAGACACTTATAAAACAGCGATCACTACGCCTGTTGGTTTATACAAATATAAAATGATGCCGTTCGGTCTACGAAATTCCGGAAACACTTATCAACGTTACATCGATCAAGTTACTCGTGGTCTGCCCTTTTGTTTTGCTTACGTGGATAATGACCTTGTTGCTTCACACTCTTTGGAAAAGCACGTGCAACACTTACGACTACAACTTGATCGCTTCAAACAAAACGGCTTGGCATTAAACAAAGAAAAGTGTGAACTTGCCGTGACTAACCTAACATTTTTAGGCCACCACATTTCTACCAAAGAATTTGAACTCATCGAACAAAAAGTACAAACAATCACAAAATTCCCAAAACCTCAAACCATGAAACAACTCAGGCGATTTTTAGGAATAATAAATTTCTGCAGACGTTTCATTCCAGGGTGCGCAGAAATAATACAACCACGGAACAAAATGTTGTCACCAGCTAAAAGCAGTAAAAAGAAACTAAAATGGTCTATGGAAGCTGTTTCAGCGTTCCTGAAAATTAAACAAAAATTGAGCAATGCAACATTACTCACCTTCCCCACTCCTAACGCCGAAACTGCCATCTTTGTGGACGCGAGCGTTTCCGGTCGCGGAGCAGTTCTCCGACAGATACCTGAGAAAAGTAACGCTTGGAAGCCTTTGTCGTTTTACTCTCATTCTTTCTCTTTGACCCAATCACGCTATTCCACATTTGATCGTGAATTGCTAGCCATACGATATTTAGCTATCAAGCAGTTTCGTTATTTCATCGAAGGTCGAACCTTCACTGTCTTCACTGACCATGCCCCACATTGCAAAGCTATATTTTCACTATCACAGAATTCTTTTCCACACCAGCAGCGACACCTTGACTTTATCGCGCAGTTCACAAGCGACTTACGCTATGTCAAAGGTGAAAAGATTGTCGTTGCTGATTGCTTATCGCGCATAATTGCAAGCGTATTCGAGGAGAACGAAGCAATCAACTTCTTAGAAATGGTAGCTGCTCAACAATGTAACCCAATCATAGACCATATTCAAACATCCAAAAACTCACTAAAACTCGAGTATCACCCACTGCCAAATAAGGGTGTGTCCATTCTAGGTGACATTTCAACAGGAACGTTTCGACCACTCGTACCCGAAGACTTCAGAAAAGTGTTTGACTCATTCCACAGCTTGTCCCATCCTGGAATCAAGGTACCCAAAAGTTGATATCTAGGAGATACACCTGGCCCGAAATGAAAGCGGACGTGAAGCAGTGGTGCTTGTCATGCGTAGCGTGCCAACAGTCTAAGATGCAGCGTCACACAATGTCACCTCTACAAGGATTTGTACCACCATCACAAAAATTTCAACACATTCACGTAGACATTGTAGGCCACTACCAAGTTCTTGCGACAACAAATATCTCTTAACGATAGTTGACAGATTTAGCCGCTGGTTCGATGCCCTTCCTCTGCGGGACATATCAGCTAAATCTTGTGCTGACGCTTTTGTTTTACACTTTGTGGCTCGTTATGGTGCCCCCGCTACCCTCACAGCAGACAGAGGCAAGCAGTTCACTTCAGGTCTGTGGAAAGACTTGGCTAAGTTTCTGGGGTGCGAACTCATAAAGACAACGTCGTACAACCCCAAAGTTAACGGGATAGTTGAACGATACCACCGTGTACTGAAAGCCTCAATCAAAGCTCAAAAATAGCCCAGAGACTGGTATTCCAATCTTGGATGGATTCTGCTAGGACTAAGGACCACTATACGCAACGACATGGATTTCTCCCCGGCAGGAATGTTATACGGCTCATCGCTCAGACTCCCTGGAGAGTTCCTTTCCTCTTAAAAAGAACAATCTCATATCGAGTACGTACAACAACTGCGATCTTTCGTTCAAATCTAAAACCGACGCCAGTAAGAAACCCTACCCCTCGCTCTGTTTACATTGATCGGAAGCTTTCAACATGCTCTCATGTTTTTGTAAGACACGATGCCGTTAAAATAGGTCTTCAAAGACCTTACGATGGCCCCTACAAAGTATTGCAACGAACAGACAAATATTTCAAAATTTACTTAAACGGAATCGTCGATAACGTGTCAATTGATAGGTTGAAACCCGCTATCCTTTTATCGGATTACGAAGAACATACATCATCAGATAACCACACAAAAAAACTGCAGCACAGCACAAAATATCCGCAGTTGAATCATAAAATGCCTTCTTACTTTACAGATCACAGTCAAGTCAGTCGAAAGCCGACAGCAGTCTTTTCCACTGGCAGATTCACCCAAAAAGGCCGTGAAATTTGTGAGCCAGATAGATTCCACTTTTGACGAACTTTGAAAACTTTATACCCGGCAGACTATTCACTTTTCTAATCCATGACATATTCTACACTTTCTCAAATTATACCCTAATTCACTTCGACGCAAATGTTTACCCCCTTTCTCCAAACCAAGCCCCTATCAACGCACATTATGACACCATCGATTTTCAAACTTTCTCTCATCTTTTTCCCTCATCCACCCTTGGTTTCAAAGATGTTAACTCGCTCCTTCAAACCATAAGCGAAACCAACATGATGCGAGATCAGTTATCTTCTCTTTTCCAACACTCAGACACGTCTTCTAGCACCTACCAACCATCTTATATACTTGATGCCACCACCTCTTCTATCCAAAATGTGTTTATGCAATTAATTTCATCTATCTCTAACCCCTTCATAAATTTTTTGGTCACCGCAGCCGTGTCGTTAATTTGGTCTATAATTTTGACAACGTGGACATTACGTATGTGTGCATCATTTTTGATTCAAAAAGTAACGAATCGGACCCATCCACCTCACGACAGTGTTCCAAAAGTATAAGAAGTCATTATTTTGCATTGTGGTTTGAAGTGCCTTTTCAGTGATGTGTATTCATTTGTTCTTTACTGAATTTTCTTAAATGTTTTTTTTTAACGCTGTTCATTGATGGTGCACTGCCCCACTTTTCTTTTCGCCGACTGATGAGTATGATGGACAGCCTCGGGAGGCTTTGTCGTCTATCATGCCCATCATTCTGAGGGGAAGGTCTGCGGTGGCCGAGTCAATAATTAATACATTTTGTCCTTGTGCCTGCGGTATCCGGTTATTGGCACATATCGCTCATTGCTATGGGTGGTATTGCATAATGAACGGATATTGCGAGACATAAGGAATTTAATTAACGTGTCTTTGCTTTCGCTTCTCTTTGTTTACTCGCTGATAGCGCTGCTTCAATTTATTATTAATATACTACTTGTTGAAATTAAAGAACTACGTGTTGAGACTCATCGCGTACGAACTCACTAATAAACCTTGTAAAAGGAACCAGTGTGATATGTGTGATGGATGGATTCACCTCAAATGCACAGGCATTAGTCCCCTTGAATTTCACACTCTTTGTTCTTCTACTGAACCATACCTCTGCCAAAATTGTTGCAGTGAATTGTTTCCTTTTCAAACCCTAGATGATAAGCAATTGTTAAATGAAATGAGAAATGACGACAAACTAAACTTTGATATTAATCACACAAATAATTATTCGTTTTTCCCACTTAAATGCTTACAGGTAGACAACAAGATAAAACGCTTACTAAAAGATTTAAATACTGGTTTGGATGACTCAAAATACTGCTCACAGGCCGAAGCCAATATTATTAACAAAAAGTGTAAATTTTCTTTGCTTTGCATGAATATAAGAAGCTTAAATGCAAATTTTGATATTTTGAATGAACTTCAAACAAATTATGTTATCTTACCTGATATCATTGCTATGAGTGAAACCAAACTTAAATTGTCACAGGTATACAATGCAAAGTTAAGTGGGTACCATTTTTACCACAAAGGCACAACTACAAGATGGGAAGGAGTAGGATTGTTCATTAAGGAGTCTTTATCAATTTCAATTTGTAAGGAGTTTCATTTAAACATTCCTAACTGTGAAGATATGTGGATTCAACTAGATTTAGGGAATAACAAATAATGTATAGTGGGAGTAATTTACAGACACCCTAAACAGAAATTATCAGAGTTTTGCAACAGTTTTGAATCAACCATTGAAAAATTGAATAATAGAAAATTGATGTTTTATATCGGAGGAGACTTTAATGCAGATTTGTTGAAAAGTAACTCTGATACCAATATAAAAGATTTTATGAATTTAACATATAGCTTAGGCTGCATTCCCTTAATCACACATCCAACAAGAATAACCACTACGAGCTCAACTCTTTTAGATCATGTTTATACAAACAATATAGTGGGTGAACACAAAAGCTTTATTCTGGTGGAAGATGTGACTGATCACCTGCCAATAATGGTGTGTTCTAATTTAAGCCTGTCCAAGAGTGAAAAATCAACTGTCAACCTTACTCGTGATACAAAAAATTTTGATATAGAAAAATTTCTAGACAAATTAACTGAAGGAATGGAGCTATTAGGTGATATTAAAGAGGAATGCATTGACAACTACACCGAAAAGTTTATTGACATTTTTCATATGACATTAAACATACACGCACCATTACGAAAACAAAGCAGAAAGGAAAAAAAAATTAAAAAACAAACCATGGTTATCCAAAGGAATCCTTAAATCAATCCAGCAAAAAATTTATTGTACAAAAGAACCTTCAAATTAATTGATAGTAATACAAGGGCACTAGAGATGGCAACAGCGCAGCGTACGCGGCCGCGCGCTGTTGTTGGTGCACCGCGCCGCGCAGCGTGGCAACTAAAATCTGCATTACGTCACAGCATCAGCGCAGCGCCGCGTACAATAATTTTTTTACATTTTTTTTACAATTATTGCTGGTGATTTTCTCTTTATGAACAACAATGGTTAGTCTGGATGTAACTATTATATGAATTAAAGACAATGTATGCTACTAAACCAGAAAAAGGTGCCTTCGGTTCAAGTTTATTTTTTCAGAATTCGGAGCATCCTAGAATCGTCTATTTTGGCCACAAGAAACGTAGTTTTGATCGGCTGAACGTGTTTTTTGACACCAACAAAAAGATTTTGGTTTTGGTAGGCTAGACTAGGAAAGGCTTACGACGTTCGGTGAGAAGATGAAATAAAGGCAGACAAACGTAGAAGAAACAGGTTTGTGGGAAACAGTCATCAGAGTAGAGGCACAATACAAAGCCTAGGAACACACCCACCCTGTACACAGTAGGCCTATGGTATTGGTACAAGCCCAAGGCTAGATCACAGTTTCTACTACACATGCGCTTGCATTTCAGCGTGACAAAGTCGGTTCAGTGTAGCGTATTATTCGTCAACAGGTCATGGCATCAAGAATTAGGCTTTCGGTCTTATGCTGTATTTCTGTAGCCTATCTCAGATCTGGTAGACCTATGTAGTAGAATACGAAGACTACTAGGCTACGCAAATTTCCAATGACAGAATAGCCTACGTAGTATCAAAATTTATTCCACAATCAAACACACATGCAAACGGCAAAGGTATAATACATAGGGTACCAGTTTCATACAAGTGTAGTAGCTTGTGACAGTATGCAGAGCACGTGATACCCAGAGAGGTGATACCTTATATTTCATTATTTGAGCTACTGGTTCAGGAATAGTACAGTAGTTGCATGGAATTAACAGGTAGACTGGTAGATTGTTTTTTATTGCCAAAACATGGTGCAGAAAAACTGATAGAAAGCACACACAAGGCAGATTAAACCTAAAGGCATATATATAATTGAAACGACTGATCTCACGTCGCATGTTTTTTAGTTTTTACTCGGCCATTTTCAAAGTTAACGAGTGCGAAGTTTCAGACTTTTACTTACAACTCGATAATGGTTTGGTCCAGCTACATGAAATTTTGATAGCGGTTTGAGATTCATAAGTTATTTGTGTGAGCCAAATTTCAAGGCAATGAGTCCCGTAACTTCAGGTTTAGGAGCTGAAAACTACTTCAAAAGTTTGGTGTAAAAAGCGGTCTTATTCAAAAACGACTCACGTACGGCAAAAAATATTTTACATGGATATATGTTGTAAGATACTTTTTCATCCCTACCTACACTTTTAGCCACATTGAGTTTTTTTCTTTTTCCATTTTTTGCGTTCTAAATTTTGTGCACTCTTCTTCTAAACTACAGAACATCGATATCTAATTTTTGTGTAAATTTGTTGAGCTGCAAATGCAATTTTGTCTCCTGAAATTTTTTGAGGCTTCTCCCCAGAACCTCCCCAAAATGGGGCTCTGTGTATGTATAATGTCACAAAAGAAGTGTGTGCCTAAGAACGTGCACAGATAAAAGCCGAAATACAATATAAAAATCAACCATAGAGAATATTGTACCATTACTTTGTTTCTATCTTAAAGTTTTAAGATAGAAGTACTTTTAGTACAAACAGCATCAACTCCTTGCCGTGTTCCTAATGTTCAAAGTCCGTTAACATTGAAGATCAAACAGGACAAATTAAAGCAAACAAACAACAAAAGGCAGAACAGAAATTTTAGCAAGCAAATAGCGCATGACAAAAACAGGCAAGTCAGAAGCACAGCATTGCTAGCATGTGGTACCACACAAGTAAGGTTTACTCAACCCAGCCACGAACTAACTCAACACAACCACAGTAATAAGATTACCCTACTCCTTACAAATGTAAGATTACCCAACCAAATATTAACCACAAACAATGCAAAACAAAACAAAAAACAACAAAAAGTCGCATTCTACAAAAAGAGACACTGCAGAGCAGGCGCGTAGCCAGGATTTGAAAAAGGGGGGGGGGCTATTTTGAAAGAGTGAGAAGTATGCATACGACGTTGACTCGAATTTTCATTGACCTTGAATCAGTTTCAGACGGTTTGTCCGAAATTTGAGACGAAATGTCTCGGAAACATCGGAAATTCAAAGGTTTTTTCCGCCCAAAATTAGGTGATCTCCAAAGAAAAAAAAAAAAAAAGGTCTTCGCCAAAATTCAGAGTGATTTTTCGGCCGAAATCCGAAATTCAAACGTTTTTTCCGCCCAAAATTAGGTGATCTCCAAAAAAAAAAAAGAAAAAAAAAAAAAGGTCTTCGCCAAAATTCAGAGTGATTTTTCGGCCGACATCCGAAATTCAAACGTTTTTTCCGCCCAAAATTAGGTGATCTCCAAAAAAAAAAAAGAAAAAAAAAAAGGTCTTCGCCAAAATTCAGAGTGATTTTTCGGCCGACATCCGAAATTCAAACGTTTTTTCCGCCCAAAATTAGGTGATCTCCAAAAAAAAAAAAAAAGAAAAAAAAAAAAGGTCTTCGCCAAAATTCAGAGCGATTTTTCTCCCAAGTTTCGCAAGTTCAAACGTCTGAGGGGGGGCTCTTTTCGTATGGGGGGGGGGCTATTTTCCATTTTTCACAGAAAATCGGCCTCAAAAGCACAAAATACATGCGTTTTTGCATACTTCACAAGCCAATGGGGGGGGCTCGAGCCCCCCCGCCCCCCCCCCCTGGCTACGCTACTGCTGCAGAGTGAGGGTTAGCTAACAACTGAAGATAATAAGCATGACATACTAATATCATAAACGATGAAGAAAGAAAAAAAAAAAACAGCAGAAGGATATTAAACAGTGTCGATGAGTTACAACTCATGTAGTAAGCTTGGCTACTAGATTTTTGCATTAATGTAAGCCTCAAGTTGAGTCAGAGATTGACCCCCACCCAATTACCCTTATTTTTAAATCTTGGAAAAAAACACACTGTAATACTGCCAATACCGTTGTTTGAAGACAAGTATTATATGAAGTAATCAAAAATGAGGTAAATAATGGGACTTTAAAAAACTGGGGCTCTAAAAACTAATTTTTTTTATTGCTCAAGCTAGGGTGATAGTTTTTTGTTTATATTGGTAGCTATTTAAGCAATAAATAGCTTGACATAGTATGGGAGTACCACCCCCCCAGGGGCCCCCAAATGGACTCCCCCAAAATTAGTTTTTTGAATGGCTCAAGCTAGGGCATTACTTTTTTTTGTATCGGCAGATGTTAAAAAAACAAATATTTTGACATGGTGTGAGAGAGCGGCCCTTTTGAAAACTCTCCCACATAATACCCCTAAAATCAATTTTTTTATATGTCGTAAGCTAGAGAGCTAACTTTTTTCTGATGTTAGTGGAAATTTAAAGGATATTTAACTTGCGGTGCGGCGCGGTGCAGCGTGAACTTAGTTGTGTTTGGATGCGGTGCGGTGCAGCATGCGGACAAGGTTTGCGGACGCAGCGCAGCATGCGGATGCATTTTTTGTTATCCGCGCCATCTCTAATGGGCACAATACAAGGTCTATAGAAATAAACTGACTCATATTAAGAAATATGCAAAACGACTTTACATTAAAAATTTAGTGAATGATAATAAGCGTAACACCTCGTCGCTTAGGAAAACTATAAATAAAATTATTCCCTTGAAAAATGTGAAGAAAAATAACATTTCTAATAATGCTAATGCTTCCAAAAGTGAAAGTGCACAAGGTCCACAGGTCATTAGTAACTTGTTCAATAAATATTTCACAGAGATAGGATTTAACCTTGCTTCAACAATTGAGACACCAACTATAATTGATGGCAAATTTAATGCCACGTCTTTGATTCAGAGTAGTTGCAATTCGTTTTTTCTAGAACCAATAGTTGAAAAAGAAGTAGTAAATTACATCAGAGCTATGAATCCATCAAAGAGTACAGGAAGAAATGGAATTCCTGCAAAGTATATAAAAATGTCAGGCTCTGTTGTAGCTCCAGTTCTAACTAACATTTTTAATGCATGCTTATCAACAGGATATTTTCCAAAAAAGTTAAAAACCGCCGAAGTTGTTCCAATTTTCGAAAAAGGCAAAAGAGAATTATGCAGTAATTATCGAACTATTTCTACTTTAAATCCTTTTGCCAAATTATTTGAAAAGTGTCTGCTTGTCAAGAGAATAATTATTTTGTGAGCAATAATTTGATTAGTCCAAACCAGTATGGTTTTAAGAAAAATCGCTCAACAAATGAAGCCGTTTTAGATATTTACAATAAGCTTCTTGACAATATGGATAAAAAGCTCATTACATCATTACCAGTACTTAAATTGTAAAATTTTGCATGGGGGGACGCTTTTGCAGCCTTGACCAAATGCATTTGGCATGCGAAAGTACTTTAGTAAAGATTACATAATTCCGTCGCCGAAATTGAATGAACACCAAAAAAATAAGGTCTTCGCCGGAAATTGAAGTGGGTTTTTGCCAAAATTAGGTGAAGAATTAAGTCTTTTTCGTCTGATTATTCAGCGCTTCAATCTCGATGGGGACACCTAAATCTCGATGGGGGGACGCTAAATCTCGATGGGGGGACGCTAACTCTCGATGGGGGGACGCGTCCCCCCTACAATTTAAGTACTGATCATTACATGTTCTATTTTCTTAGATTTAAGAAAAGCATATATATGATACCATCAACCATACAATACTGATCAAAAAATTAGAAAAGTATGGAATTAGAAGATTACCATTACAGTTACTAGCAAGTTACCTGACTGCCGGCAACAATATACAATTGTAAATCAATATAAATCCAAGTCAAGAGATGTTATTTGCGGTATTCCTCAGAGCTCAACCCTAGGTCCGTTGTTATTTAATATTTATATCAATGATCTTCCACTTGCCTCAAATTCCACAAATTCATCTTTTTGCAGATGATATAAACCTTACTCTTTTCCATTCTAATGTTTCAACACTACAACATAATATTAATGATGAATTAGTCAATGTAAGCAATTGGTTCAAACAGTGGCGTCGCTAGGGGGGGCGGCCAGCCCCGGGTGTCACCATTTCGGGGTGACACCATTTAGGTTTTTTTTTTCTTTTTGAGACCAAAAACCCACTGATTGGTAGGCAAAGACCTTTTTTTTTGTTTTGTTTTTTGGTCTTCAGCTATATTTTGGCCGATAAAGGGTGACACTACGGTCTACGAAATCCCGCCCCAGGTACCACCATTCTTAGCGACGCCTCAGGGTTCAAGGTGAATAAATTATCAATTAACTTTAATAAAACTGAGTTTATGATATTGACAACAAAACAAAATAAACCTTAACTCAAAGTATCAATGGATTATCCAATCAAGCAATCACATAAAGTATCTAGGTGTTCTCATAGACGACAATCTAAACTGGAAGCAACAAATCAAGGAACAATGTTCAAAGGTAGCAAGGGGATCTTGGGCCCTTAATCAATTAAAACACTTTGTAGATGAGCAAACACTAATATCTGTTTACCACCGCCTCATATACTTTCATCTACATTAGTGCATAAGTAGTTGGGGGACTGCTTCAAAATCAACATTAGCACCTCTCTTCATTCTGCAAAAAAGAAGCATCAGATTGTTAACTGGAAGTAGATATCCAGAGCATACTAATCCTTTGTTCTATGAGCTAAATGCTTAAAACTCAAGGATATTTATTCTCTTGAAACTGCAAAGCTAATGTACAAAATTCACAATAATGTATTATTTTTTGCAAATTTAGATAAGTTTAACGTAATAAAAAACTGTTATGCACATAACTAGGCGCGTAGCCAAGATTTGGAAAAGGGGGGGGGGGGGCTATTTTAAAAAAGTGAGAAAAGTGCAAACGACCTTGAGCGAATTTTCATTGTTCTTGAATCAGTTTCACACGGTTTGTCTGAAAATTCAGACGAAATTTCTCGGAAAGCTCGGAAAATTCGAAGGTTTTTTCCGCCCAAAATCAGGTGGTCTCCAAAAAAAAAAAAAAAAAAGGTCTTCGTCGAAATTGAGACTGATTTTTCGGCCAAAATCCGAAATTCAAAGGTTTTTTCCGCCCAAAATCAGGTGGTCTCCTAAGAAAAAAATAAAAAAGGTCTTCGCCGAAATTGAGACTGATTTTTCGGCCGAAATCCGAAATTCAAACGTTTGAGGGGGGCTGTTTTTCTATGGGGGGGCTATTTTCAATTTTTCACAAAAAATCGGCCTCAAAAGCATTAAAAACGTGCAATTTTGCATACTTCACAAGCCAATGGGGGGGCTCGAGCCCCCCCCGGCCCCCCCCTAGCTACGCTACTGAACATAACACAAGATTAAGCCACAAAAACAACTTCTTTCTTCCAAGAACTAGAACACCATTAGGGCAAAAATCTCTACCATTGGCAGGAATTAAAATTTGGAATGAAAAATGAGCAGTTTAAAAGAAGTTTCATTCTACAGATTTAAAAAAGCTGTTAAAGCTCATTTTTTTATCAACCTATGTAACCGATAAAAGCTAGAATAACAGCTTTCTATCAGCAATGCAGTTGTAATTACAGTAAACATAGTTCCGTATTTATGCTTGAGTTCAACAATAACCTATGCTATTGCTTGAATGGCGAAAGTGGTGCATTCATCTATCACACATTTATGCAATACGTCATCTCTCATTTTGATGTGCCTCTGAATTATAAGTAATTTTGCAGTAACTGACTGAGGTTGATATATACTGGTATTGGAAATTGTACCAGTACTAATGACATATTGGCAAACAACACAAAACAAAGCAAAGAGTTTTTTTCCACTTCAATTGCCCACTTTAAATTCTATAAACCATAAATAAACATTATGAACTTTATTGATTTATTTTCTATCCAATCTGTAGTTAGAGTCTTTTTTTAATTTTTTTATTTACAGTAGTATGCTTAGAGTTAGAACGATTCTAATGTTGCCTTGCATTTTCTTTATATGCTGACTGTGAGTTTTGTGTATATACTGTACAAAGTATACATATCTTTGTAACACTTTGTTTTAATTTTGCATAAAATTTTTGTAATTGGCTTTCAAATGTCAAAAATCTAGTGGTTTCAAATGGCTCTAAACATGTGCGAAATGTGATTGAATGGAAAGATAGAAAGTAGCAGACTGAGAAAATTTAAAAGCTGCTTTTTTAACCTTAACTTGGTGAGGTGGCAGTAGACTTAGATGACCTTTCGGTCCTTCGCTGTCTCCTCACCAAGTGACTAAATATCGCTTTGACTCTGCAAGTTTGTGTGTTGGTTTTAAAGGAATTGCATGTTTCGAAGCTTTGGTGATAGACCTAGAGGAAGTTGCAGTTTTTTTGTGATATGACGTCACGTGGTAAATAAATGAATAAATATGATGATGATGATGTAAGTTTGCAATTCGTTGTTATTAAAAAGCTGTTCAACTGTTTTGTTCAACGTCTTGAGCAAGTTTACGCGTTGCTTTGTGCCATTAAGCAGGCTTTTTATGACGTCATTGCGAGTAAAAGAAAGTGCGTTTGGTTGCTATTTAGCAGAGGTGTAGTCGAGAACACAAGGCTCGTGGCTAAGGCCAAGGACAGCCTTTCCGAGGACAGACCCTCTCGAGGCCAAGAACAGGAATGCTCGAGGCCAAGGACCAAGGACACAGCCTTCAAAAAAGTTTTTCTGGCAATCTCTAATTTATATGCGTAGCCAGAATTTTTGATTGGGGAGGCCTAAACATGCAATGATGTCATCAAAATCTTGCATGTTGGCACTTAACCAGGCTTTTGCAAAGGGAGAGGGCTTAAACTGATATAGTTGAAAAGTGAAAATACGTAACTTTGGAGACGTTTTGAGAAAGCCAGTGTAACTCAAAGGAATCACAGACGGCGGTCTGGTGGCGGGGCCCCCAGCGGCCGAAGGCTTTGGGGGGTCTGGGGGCGAAGCCCCCAGCTGTTGGGCGAGTTTTTGTAAATTTTTGGAAAAAAAAGCTATTTTAATGCCATTCAATCACATTTCGCACATGTTTAGAGCCATTTGAAAGCACTAGATTTTTGACATTTGAAAGCCAATTAAAAAAATTAAATTGTTTAATATTCCTTCTAGTTGAAATTTAAGTCCAAAACACGTTCAACATCTAGCATTTTGGGGTTAAAGTTTAATTGTACGTGATTTGGTCCTGGTAGGGGGAAGTAAGGTGCATTATAGAAGTGCATGTTAGGCCACGGGGCCCAGACCCCGGCCCTCAATTGAAGTTCAACGCTTTGTTCAATCAGCATTTTCCATGGCTAATTTTTTTTTAAAAGTATTTTGTGTGGGAAAACTGGCCAGGTGGAGGTAAATTAATGAACTGTTATTGAAAAATAGTACAATAGATGGGTTACGCTTACTAACCATGTTATTGCCGGGCCGGATGTACATTGCGCTGGGCCTCTGGCACTTTGGAGATTTTCGCAACATCTTTCAGCCAAATGCACGTAAAAACCATAAAAATCTTAAGATTTGAGCGCAGGGCCCCTAGCTGGTACTGCGCCATATTGTGGTAAATCTGGCATTGGTTAATGCATTACCTTCACAAAAAGGCTAGCTGTGATCCTGAGATAGCAACTTTTAGGACGAAGACTATCAATTTCTTCCAGGTTTACGTTTAAATTGGCTGGCAAAAATTGATTTAAGGTCCCGGGGCCTCTGGTCTTCGATATTGTTGTTAGCTACTGGTGTAAGCGAAAAATCCTAAAAGAAACTGAAACTGAAGAAACAATAGGCTTTTTTGTCACATTTTTGTCATTGGTGAAATTTCAGTTGGGGGGGAGGCCCGTTTGGCTAAGCCTATGCCCCAATTGCGGAAAACAAAAAAGGTATTTGCCAATTTTCCGCGAGGTTTCTGGCATTTTCCAAGAAAATTTCAACGGTTCAAAAAATAGTGCTGTCCTCGAACCGAGGACAGGGCAATTTTTGAGGACCTAAGGCTTCGAGGCCAAGGCCAAGGACTTGAGGCTTCGAGGCCAAGGACTTGAAAATGTGTCCTCGAGGCCAAGGACGTCCTCGAGGACTCCACCTCTGTTATTTAGTGTGATACAAATATTTCTTGCCTTACCGTTTATTTTAAATTTGTAAAATGGTACTGCAATAGCTGTGCTCGAAAGCGCTATCTCGCGGTTTTGCAAAAATCACATTTTTATCAAAAAAAAATTAAACTAAAATCCGCAAGCCATTTTTTAATGCAGAGCGCTGAAAGTTTGCAGGAATTCAATTTGCCCGAAAATGCAACTACTGCAAGATCACATCATTCAAAATTCGAAGAAAAGTAAAAAATCGACCTATTCTAATGCGGAGTCGATTATTTGCAGTGCTAATGTTTTCGAATGGCAACTCTGCTAAAGCGGATTAGAATTTGCTGCTAAGCTAGTTTTGACCTTTTGACTGTCTCTTACTTTTTCCATTAGTTAGGGCCTAGCTGAGGCTTTAGTGCTAGTTAAGGAGTATTTTTTCATGCTTGTCTTATGGTCAGTGAGCTTACCTGTATGTACCGTTAGTGTGCAGCGAGGCAGGCGTGTGTTCTAGTTAGGGTGTTAGAGCAGGGCCTACGAGAGGGGGGGCGGGGGGGGACAATGACCCCGGGGCCCATGGAGTTTAGGGGGCCCATGAGCTTGAGAAGGGGCCCATCCAAATGACATTGAGAAGTGAAAGGGCCATCGAAGTCGCATGTCAACAGTTTTATTTCAATTGGTGATCACCTACCTGATTTCGGCCGGAAAAACCGTTGAAATTTCGGAGAAGACCTTTTTTTTTCGGAGATCACTCGATTTCGGCCGGAAAAATTTCGGAGAAGACTTTTTTTGAAGATCACTCGATTCTCGATTTCGGTCGGAATAACCGTTTGAATTTCGGAAAAGACCTTTTTTTTTTGGAGATCACATCATTTTTCGGACCAAAGAGCAGCATTTTCTCCGTTCATTTTGTACTTTACAAAACCACAATTCCGTCACATTTGAGCTGACCCCGGGCACATGTTCGGCTCTCGGCGCCCCTGTGTTAGAGCAGGTGCTCACTGGATTATTATTTCCTGCTGTTTTTTCCTCTGCTTTTCGGTAAGTCGCTACTAGTATTTTTTGTTATTGAAGGACGCCAGCCTGCTTGTTCGTATCAACAACAACACTCATAGCTGTGCTTCCAAATAGCTAGGTAAGCCTAAAGCTAGTTAGGTAGGCTGCAAATGTGTATTCTGTTGTGTGTTTGGATATTGCTTGAAATGCAAATCTGCGATTGCGGCACAGGCACCATTTGTTTCAAATAGAAGCTGATTACGTTAATCTGCTGTTCAATCGACTTTGATACAAGTCTACCCTTCACCTACTGCAAAACTCTCTGTCCCAAACTTACCAATACTAGTGACCACCGCTAACCAATATTCACTCTCTACTCAAAACCTTCAAAATTTACCACCGGTATAAAGCTACTGCTAAAATCTACCATCTAATATCTATCTCATTTTTTATTAATTCTTACCTAAACTCAAATCTTTACTTTAAATTAATCCTAAACTAACCCAACTCAAACCCTAATATTAACCCTTAAAAAATCAAACCAGAAATAATCGATCAGGAATCGCTCTTTTTTAAAAGAAACTCTGTTTTTGGGACAAATACCCACCCGTCTTGTGGTTGGTTTTGTTGACAACGACGCTTATAATGGAAACATTGCAAAATCACTCTTCAATTTTATAAATTGCGATATTAATTTTGTGTGTGTTTATTGCGATGGAACGCAAATTAATTTGTCACCCCTCTAACCGGATTTTGAAAACAACAAATTTATTCGCAGTTACTTGACATTGTTTTCACAGACCTCACAGTATTTTGCTGACACGAGTCTAGCCTTGACTAGGTCTGATTTTGGTGGTGGTTACATGCTGTTAGCTTTTGATTTACCCCCCACTCCAGTTAAATTCGAGCGACCCGACTTTTAAGGTAATAAAGAACAGGAATATTAGATTAGAGGTTCATTTGGCTGCAGCAACTCCGTGAACGTTGACTGCTGTTGTTCTTGCTGAGCATGACAATCTTTTGCAGGTGGATGAGCAAAGACATGTAGCTTTTGATTACAATGCATGAATACCAATCAAATCGAACGTTTATTGAATAAAGACTCTTTTACAAAAAATATTTTTAAAAAGGCTTGCGCCCAAAATGAGCTGCTGCGTGTCAATTACCCATCTGCTTACGTCATTAATTCCCATTCAAGTTCCAAACCAGGAGAGCATTGGATCACTGTGTATTTCAATAAACATGGTATAAGGGTGAATATTTTGACAGTTACGGTCTGCCCCCTAGTGTGAACGGTTTTACAGCTCTCATGGAACGCAACTCGAAAGAATAGGTCTACAACGACAAATCTCTACAAAGTTTGTTTTCTACCACGTGTAGTCATTACTGTGTTTAGTTTGTTTTGCATCGTTGTCGTGGTTATAGTATGCATGATATTGTTTCTGGTTTCTTATCTAACCTGACTGAAAATGATCGTAAAGTTGACTTGTTTGTTCGTGCTTTCTCGCTGATGTAAATGGAACACACAAATGTTTTTTTGTCACATAAGTTTTACAGTAACACACTCACAAAGAAAACACCAGAGGTGGAGTCCTCAAGGACACATTTTGAAGTCCTTGGCTTTGGCCTCGAAACCTTAAGTCCTCGAAAATTGCCCTGTCCTCGCTCAAGGACAGCAC
Source organism: Trididemnum nubilum (assembly GCA_963965965.1). NCBI lineage: Eukaryota > Metazoa > Chordata > Ascidiacea > Aplousobranchia > Didemnidae > Trididemnum > Trididemnum nubilum. Next base: position 22,497,388 of record OZ014482.1, on the reverse strand, counting down.
TATTTTTAAACCGTTAAAATTTCTTTGGAAAACGCCAGAAACCTTGCGGAAAATCTGCAAAGACCTTTTTTTGGTTTCCCCAAGTACAGATCGCCTGAAAAAAATTTTTTAAGACATTTTTCACCTGAAAAAAAATTTTGAAGACCTTTTTTTTTTAAATCGCCTGAAAAAAATTTTTGAGGACCTTTTTTTTTTTGGAGAACACTTGCGTCGGTGTCCTTGGCCTTGGCCTCGAAATCTTTTTGTGTCCTTGGCCTCGAGCCTTGTGTCCTCGACTCCACCCCAGAAAAACACCACTTGATTTTTATTCTATGCACAGGCTCGAGACAATATTTAATTAATTTAGCGCATAATTCAATTCTTCGACGAAAACGGTGTCGATTCCGAGCAACACGCATCTAATCGCTTTGTCGTGCTTCGCGACAAGCATCGGATTCGAACAGTAGGCGGATAGTCACGTAGGCAGAAAAACGCACTCTTTTCATTACAAATAAGCGTCCAAACGTTGCGTGGGGTTTTGAGAAAGTTCAAAGTCTTTTGGATGACTGTTGTCGGAAAGTTTTCGCTTTTTTGGGTTAATTAAAGCAATGCTTTGCGCATCCAAAAGAGTCTGGAAAAACTCTAACTGCTTATGGTCCTGTGGCGAGAGTTGGCATTCGTCGCCGTTTTGAACAGCCAACGTGATGAAATTGTTCAACATATAAAGGGTAAATCTTCGTGGCGATGGGATGTTTTCCGCTTTAAATCGCAGCTGGTACCCATTGGACAGAACCTCCTGCTTGATCACTGCTGCGTTTTGCTGGATACTACAGGCGCTGTTGTCAAAACTTGTGGACCAAAAGACGAGAATAAGGTAGTATTTTGTATCGCTTTTAGGACGAAACAGTAAGTAAGGCTTTTTTCCATAATCATTTCAACTACGCGTGAAAGTTGTTCAGGGGAAAACATAAACTTGCCTTTTTTGACCGATACCAACGCCTCTCTGAGTAAGGTGGAGATAGGAAGCGGAAATCCAGAATCCTCGATGGCTTGAAATTGTTGTCTGATATCTCTTGCAGAATCCTCCTTCTCTCTTGTGCGGGTAATGATCTCTTCCAGGCGCGTAGCCAGAAATTTGCAATGGGGGTGGCTGTTCTGGGGGTCCAGCGCTCGAAATTTTACATTTTTTTGCAAAAATAGCTTAATTTTAGGGCTATTTTAATAACAAATAATGCTTTTAAAAGATGGCATAGAAATATGCAGCGCAACATGATTCAACTGGTTGCATTAATAGACTATGTGGGAAGTGGCTAATGATAACATTGCAGTTCTCTTCAAAATCATAAAATCTGATCATTCAATAAAACTCACTTGCAGTGATCTATTTCGTCTATATTTTATAAAGAAAAATAATTGGGGGGGGGGCTAATGGAAAGATATTTGAGAGAAGTGATTGGTAGTTAACTAACGCTGAATAGCCCCCCCTCCCCCCCCCGTTTTATTTCTGAGTTTATATTAAACCAGTGTTTGGCATTTTTACACTAGTAATCACATCTGATAGTTTATTTTCGGGCATTTTCAAAGTTTTCGTTGATTTGTAACTTTAATTTTCGACAAATTAGCCCCTCCCCCTGACAATATGTTTCAAAAGATGCTTTAAATCACTTTTTAGTCCATTCCAGCGCAAAAAAAAAACAGTCTCTGAAGAGCTGAAAACGTGTTATTTTTCTTATTCTGCATTTTGGTTGACAGGCCAATGGGGAGTATACCCCCCCTGGCAACGCTACTGATCTCTTCCCGTTCGTACAACGTTTCGTAGCAGCTAGTGTATGGAGGTACAGTATGTAGTCCGGAACTTCAACGTTTGGCGCCTTCAAAATCCATTTGTTAGACTTGTTAGTCTAGGACTGCATGCTTTTCAAACTTTGGCTTGCAGCTCTTTTTATAGGGGAAAAGAAAAGAAAAAGGCGATTGTGCCACACAAAGGGTGTAGTCCACAGCTGACCTTGATAGCCAGAGCTGGGCAAGTCCGCAAGTTAGTCCGCAAGTCCGCAAATCCGCAATTGCGGACTAACGAAAAAAGTTGCGGACATGCGGACTTGCGGACTTTGGCAGCTTAAATTGCGGACTTGCGGTTGCGGAATATTTTTAATTTTAGTCCGCAATTCCGCAAGTTTTATACAAATATAGAAATTTTTTCTATTTTCGTAAAATATTCATGTTTTTACCCAGTCAAACATGAGAAATGAATTTAATTTTTTCGAGTGCAAGTTTGGCAAAAATATCAAGTTTTTCGAGTTCAGGCTGACATAAATACTAGGTCTGCTTTTCGACTTAATAGTTTTCTTTTTGTTGACATGCTGTTTGGTAACGTGAGAAACAAATACATGTCGCGTTCTCATCTTTTATGCAAATAGTTGGTTGATTTTTTAGAACATTTTAGAACCCCCTTTTATGCTTGTTTTAAGAATCTTCTAGAACTGTCATTGTGGTCATTTTAACTGTATTGTCTTTAGACCTTTAATCTGCAACTAGTGCTCAAATTAGATAGTCTTCGACAGTACGAGTGATGTAGTGTCTCATATTTTCGTAGTTTAGTGTATCAAGTTAGATGTGCAGTAAGTTGGTTGCTGATGTTTCTATTTTTATAGTGAGACCTCGAAGCAGTTTTTTAGTAATGCAGTCTAGTAAAGTCTAGCATAGTGTTAGTATAATCAATCGCGTAAATTTTGGTCTTGTAAATTTTAGTTAATTGATATTGATTTGGTTAGCTGAGTGATAATTGACTTCTTGTTTTGCCGTGCTCCTCTGGATGAATCAAATTTTTGGTGTTCTGTGAGGAATAACATTGTTATATTTATATCCAAAGTGTAGTATGACTGCAGAAATATGAAGAATACGGCGCACGGTGAGACAGGCTATTACAAACGGGTCTAACCTGATTTAAATTGGAGTCAACACTGTTTTCTCGAGTTCGGCAAAACAAGTTCGTTTTTTGCGTTTAAGTTTGAATTTGCAGCCCTGGTTCAAAGTATGGCTTTGTTATTTTTTACCGTGAGTTCACAAAATTAGCCACTGAAGTATCATTTTTTGTACTGGTAGCCAGTGCCGTCGCTACGGTGAGGCCAGGGGCGCCGTCCCCCCCCTAACGACTGCTTGTGCCCCCCCATTTTGGTTCATTCAGAATGCTTTTTTGGAGCATCGCGTAACGACAAGACAACAGGCAATAATGGAAAAAGGAATAATTTTCAAACGTGATTCTCGTTTGAAGTTTTCTCGATTGTTTGCAAAATTGCTGGCCAGCAACTGCTTTACATAAATGTGACCCAATAATCCGTCTTATTAACACGCCTTTACGGATGTGTCGCGGAATAGGAATGTATGTCTACCGAAGCGTTACCGGTATTTCGTTAGTGATTATGACCTGAAACAATACGTGAAAACATTTTTTTAAAAGACCAGTTGTTTTTTTTTAGAGTACACTCAAGATTTATTTTAGTTCGCAGTCAGTGGCGCAGTTAGGGGGAAGAGGCTAAGAGGTCATCAACCCCCTTTAACTAAGTCATTTAGAAAATATAGCCAAAAAAAGAATAAGCGTTTAAACGTGTTTTGGACTTGACCTAATGTATATGGGGGCTCAAGAGACTACACAATTTAAATCGTTCAATGACTTCTGAATTTTAGCAATTTACTGTAATTATTGGTATGGTTTTAAAACGGGCGAAATGTGATTCAAATGGCGTTAAAATCGCTATTTTTGCCGCAAAATTGCAAAAATCACCCAGCAGCTGAACCCCCTCTGTAACACGCTTGAGTAGCAACGGTTTGTTCAGCACGGTACCTAAATTAGACAATTTTTGCGCAAAAAACATTTACTTTTGGTTCAAGCCCCCTCTCTCTTACTTAACAAAACCCTGGTTGCGCTTCTGGTCGCATTCACTCCTGTAGACATATTTTTCAAGCGATTATACCGGTCGCATGCGAAACGAGCTAATAAACGCTGCCGGGCTTATATGTATCTTTTTCCAAAGATGAATACAAAATTGTAGCTTTAAAATATCAGTTTTTATTTGCAAAAGTTCAGTCCATTTTCGGCTAGGTCCCTCTCACTTCGTTTGGTCTGGCGACGGCACTGCTGGTAGCGTGTGCTTATCTCATTCCTAGAGTATTTATTGAAACTAGGGACTAAAAATTAAGTAATACGATTAGTGATATGAATGTTTTTTTGCCTTCTACTGCCTTTGCCTTTTCCTGCCTCGGAAAAAAATTGTTTTCTTAGAATGTATTGTTGCAAGCGGAAATGCGGATTGTACTATGCTATTTGATAGCTTCTCATTGTAATTCAATGGCTTTTAATCTCCAAATCCATAGCTTCATTGTAACATTTTTGAGGGTTCGCCGGAGGGTTGTGCATTATGCTTCCACGCGGTTTAGGCACCTACTGTATAAGCAGAAGCGCAGCCAGGAGGGCTGGAGGCTAAAAACCCTTAGTCAAGTCACTTAAAAACTTTAACCAAAATTACAAGCATTTGAATCTTTTTTGAGTTGGACCTGAAAGTGAAATGGGCTGGGCTATTCAATTCTTAAGTTTGCCATCCGAGAAAGCAGCTCAATAACAAGTCATGCTGTGGTACATTTTCTACAATCAACGATTGTGAGTAATTTCTTCTATTGCGTGGAATGTATTCACCATACGTTTGCTATACTTCCCACAAGTCACAACTTTTGACTTATTTTTGCCAATCAACTCTGAGCAGTTCACTTCGGGACGTGGTTGATTGCAAAACTTTTTCACTCGGTTCATAAAAAGTTGCGGACTTGCGGTGCGGACTTCAAATATTACGAAGTTGCGGACTTGCGGTTGCGGACTTCAAGAATTACGAAGTTGCGGACTTGCGGTTGCGGACTTCAAGAATTAGGAAGTTGCGGACTTGCGGTTGCGGATTCAACAATCTCGAAAAGTCGTTGCGGACTTGCGGTTGCGGACTAAGCTTTTAAACGTCCAAGTGCGGACTTGCGGTTGCGGATTAAGAAAATTGAAATTCGGTTGCGGATTTGCGGACTGCGGACTTAAAAAAAAACTTGCGGTGCCCAGCACTGTTGATAGCATTGCGCCATAGTTCACCGTCATGAAAAAGACCGTGGGATTATGACGTTATTACCCGGGCGTGTCAGGTCCAGTTTTAAACCCTATACGTGAGGATTTTTTCTTCGATTATGTCACCGCAATGCATACAAAGACGCGATTTTCTGCAATTTCTGGAGCACGAAGGCACTCAGAGATGTGAGCAAATGGGAGGTACATCACACAACTTTCCTCCTCGCGACATTTATTACACTTAACTTCATCTAGCAGTTCTTTTGCTTAATTTATGGTTAATTTTGATTTAAAGATCACATTGGGTTCCTCCATCAATTTTTCCATGAATTCATAAAATGTAACAAAGTTTTCCTGATTCTCCCTAAATTGGTTAGTAAGAACTTGCGCAATTTTTTGATCTTTAGACCCTAACAGTTTTGCCATCTCCACATTCTTACCCAACAACAATTCCCTTTCGACTTCCTCTTTCACATCAACACCCCCTCTGAGATCTATTAACGGTGGGAACAGATCGAAGCTCGCGTTTTGCAGGTGCTTTGTTTTTACAAGTTTTTGTAACGCTTGTAGTGTTTTGTCTGGTGGTGGAATAGGAATAGCGGGTCTATTCAACCCAGGAAAATCTTTCAAACAGCTTTCACAAGGTCTTCTTTTTTGCTTTTCAGCAAATATTCACATAGTGGAAACCATAGGTGGGCACAAGTCCGTTTCGTTAATCCGTTAATAACGAAGTTAACTTTTTCATTAACTCGTTAATCCGTGAAAAAGTTTTTCATGTTAACGGACTAGATCAACTTCCGTTAAGTTCTGTTAACGGACTAAATTAACTTCCGTTAAGTTCTGTTACATTGCATTAAGGTTTTTATCGTTAATTTTTTGCACCATTCATTCATCGGACCGGTGCAGGCCAGTTTGCACTGGAAACACTGGTTGCGTATTAGCACGAGTTTTATAGAAGAAAGCAAAGAAAAGAGCTCTTTTTTGAGGCAAATAACAACCTGCAGCCTCATAGGTTTATTAATTATATCGCTGTTCACAATTTCCAAAGATTTTCGGGTCGCAGCTTCGTTGTGCATTTGAACTTGTTTCTATCGTAAAATTAGATTAGACTGTAAAATGCTACTTCCAAAACACAAAAAGACCACCAGAGCTATAAATGTTTTCTTACAATCAGCTCAACTGCGTCAATACGTATTCTAGAAGTGAGTGAATAAAAAGAAATGTAAACTAGATGGGAGTTTGCCAGCAAACCCAGTGAACGACCGACGCGTAGCTAATGCTGTGACGCTCAAAAGTACTTTTTGTCTACCGTAAAATCAGCAATTATTCAAAAATATCTGATTATGGAACCTGCAGAAAAGTAGAGTCAAAATATTTGTCAGTTAAATATCTGCTGATATCATAAAACACTGGCACCCTAGCTTGAGCCATTCAAAAATTGATTTTTGGGGATCCATTTGGGGGGGTCCCTGGGGGAGTGGCACCCCCAAACTATGTCAAAATATTTGTCTGTGAAATATGTACTGATATCAAAAACAAGTAGAACTCTAGCTTGAGCCGTTCAAAAAATTGATTTTTGGGGGGTCCATTTGGGGGAGTCCCCGGGGGAACTATGTCAAAATAATCAAACTATGTCAAAATATTTCTCTGTTAAATATCTACTGATATCAAAAAAAAGTAGAACTCTAGCTTGAGTCGTTCAAAAAATTGATTTTTGGGGGTCCATTTGGGGGGTCCCCGGGGGGTGGCACCCCCAAAGTATGTCAAAATATTTGTCTGTTAAATATCTACTGATATCAAAAAGAACTAGCACCCTAGCTTGAGCTGTTCAAAAAATTGATTTTTTGGGGCTCCATTTTGAAGGGGTTCCCGGTGGAGTTGCCCCAAAAAATTTCGGGAGAAAAAATTGCGTTTGCAGCTCAACAACTTTACAAAAAAATTAGATTTCCATGTTTTGTGGTTTAGGAGAAGAAGAGCGTACAAAAATTAGGAAGAAAAAAAAGGAAAAATAAAGGAAAAACTACATGAGAGTTTGCCAGCAAACCCAGTGAACGACCGACGCATAGCTAATGCTGTGACGCTCAAAAGTACTTTTTGTCTACCGTAAAATCAGCAATTATTCAAAAATATCTGATTATGGAACCTGCAGAAAAGTAGAGTCAAAATATTTGTCAGTTAAATATCTGCTGATATCATAAAACACTGGCACCCTAGCTTGAGCCATTCAAAAAATTGATTTTTGGGGGTCCATTTGGGGGGGTCGTCGGGGGAGTGGCACCCCCAAACTATGTCAAAATATTTGTCTGTGAAATATGTACTGATATCAAAAAAAAGTAGAACTCTAGCTTGAACCGTTCAAAAAAACTGATTTTTAGGGATTCATTTGGGGGTCCCCGGGGGAGGTGGTACCCCCAAACAATGTCAAAATATTTGTCTGTTGAATATCTACTGATATCAAAAAGAACTAGCACCCTAGCTTGAGCCGTTCAAACAATGGATTTTTTGGGGCCCCATTTTGGGGGGGTTCCCGGTGGAGTTGCCCCAAAAAATTTCGGGAGAAAAAACTGCTTTTGCAGCTCAACAACTTTACACAAAAATTAGATTTCGATTTGTTGTGGTTTAGGAGAAGTAGAGCGTACAAAAATTAGGAAGAAAAAAAAGGAAAAAAAAAGGAAAAAAAAAGGAAAAAAAGGAAAAAAAAAAGAAATAAACCTCATCGCGGTCAAAAGTGGGTTGGTTGAGATGAAAGGGTGTCTTGAGACATACAACCCTATGAAATATTTTTTGCCGTACTTAAGCCGTTTTTGACTGAGACCGCTTTTTACGCCAAACTTGCGGGGTGATTTAAAAGCTTTTTACGCCAAACTTTTGCTTCAAAATTGATTTGATTCAAAATTCACTTTTGATTCATACGGCTTCAAAAAGTGTGAAATGTGATTAAAATGGCTTTAAAATTATTATTTTTTTGCTACAAAATCACAAAAATTGCCTAGTGGCTGGGGGCTCCGCCCCCAGTGGCGGATCTAGAAAATTTTGGTGGGAGGGGATGATAAAATTTATGAGCATAAATTGTGTATAATCTCAAAATTTTGCATGTTTATGATTAATGTTCTTGACCTCGCGCAAACTTGTTGGGGATACTTTTGATCCGTCCCATCCCAAAAACGTTACCAGCGTAGTATATATAATATTTTTTAAAATTTAACCATGACATGAAACTAGTTTCATGTCATTGATTTAACCAATTCAATTCAAATTAATAACATAAAACGCTCTTTTCGTCTTTCCTGCGTCAAAAATCGTGTTTATTAAACTTTTGCTAGCATAACCGTCTGCATCTACACAGAACAGGCGCGTTGCCAGAAATTCGCAATGAGGGAGCTGCTTTGGTGGTCTGGGGGCGGAGCCCCCAGCGATCAAAAATTTTGCATCTTTTTGCAAAAATAACTAAATTTTAGGGCTATTTTGATAAAAAATAATGCTTTTAAAACGTGGCATAGCAATTAGCAGTGCAAACATGATTAAACCGGTTGCATAAATGGGCTACGTGAGAAGTGGCTAGTGGTAAAATTTTTTCTTGATTACATGCTGGTAGATCATAAAATCCTATAGTTTAATATAACTCACACGGAGTAATCCATTTCGACTATCTTTTATAGAGAAAAATAATTGGAGGAGGGCTCATGGAAAGATATTTGAGAGAGGTGATTAGTAATTAACCAATACTGAATGGATCCCCCCCCCCTGTTCGTGAGTTAATAATATTTTTGTCGATAAAAACTATGAAGCATTTGCAATGAGCTATATTAAATTTGATTGCTTATTTTTGGCCATTTTTCAAAGTTTTTATTGATTTGTGAGTTTTATTTTTGACAAATTAGCCCCCCCTGAATATATGGTTCAGAAGATGCTTTAAATCACGTTTTAGTCCATTCTAGTCCAAAAACCAGTCTCAGAAGTGCTAAAAACAAGGTATTTTTCTTATTCTGCATTTTGGTCGACAGGCCAATGGGTGGAGGAGGGCAAAAGCCCCCCTTCCCTTGGCTGCGCTACTCACACACAATGAGTAAAAATTACTTGCATCGGACTTTGATATTTCTATTGTCAAAAGTATATTTTGTTCAAGTGTTCATTCAGCATACCGTAACTAACAATGTAATAAAACTACGTTCCAGAAGACAATTTACTTGATGTTCAATCACATCGACGCACTTTTTGTGCGAAACCGCACTACTGTATTGCGCAGGCGCGTAGCCAGAAATTCGCAATTGGGGGGCTGTGTTGGTGGGTGGTGGAGCATCCAGTTGCCGGAGGCCAATGGGGGTTTAGGGGCAAAGCCCCCAGCCGTCGGAGGCACGGGGGTCTGGGGTCGGAGCCCCCAGCGCTCGAAAATTTTGTATTTTTTGCAAAAATAACTTCATTTTAGGGTTATTTTGATTAAAAAATATTGCTTTTAAAACGTGGCTTAGAAATTGGCAATGCAAACAAGATTAAACTAGTGGCATAAATGGGCTGTTTAGGAGGTGGCTAATGGTAAAATGTTAGTTCTCTTGTTAAGATGATGGTAAATTACAAAATCGAATAGTTCAATAAAACTCACACAGAGTAATCTATTTCGTATACAGTTTATAGACAAAAATAATTTTAGGGGGGGCTAATGAAAAGAGACTTGAGAGAAATGATTGGTAATGAACTAATACTGAATAGCCCCCCCCCCCCTATTCCTTAGTTAATAGTATATTTGTTGATGACACCTATGTTTAGCATTTTTACTCTTGCGATCAAATTTGATTACTTATTTTTTACCATTTTCCAAAGTTTTCATTTATTTGTTGGTTTTATTTTTGACAAATTAGCCCCCTTCCTCCTGAACATATGTTTCAAAAGATGTTTTAAATCACTATTTAGTCCACTCCAGCGCATAAAATAGTCTCCAAAGTGCTAAAAACGTAGTGTTTTTCCCATTCTGCATTTTGGTGGACATGCCAATGGGGGGGCGGGGGGGCTATAGCCCCCCCGCCCCTGGCTACGCTACTGGTATTGCGTGTGATTTGAGCGAAAATGCGCCATAATTGAACTCCGCCTGTTGTGTTAAGCCTTTATCGTTGAAAAGTGCGAGTTGTGAATTTTGCTAGTTTGGCGCTTTCAAATCAATCGGACCTGTAAAAAACTAATTTCTGCTTTGTAAAAAGTTCGCTGTAGAAATAACTTTTTCCTCCCCCTGCCTTACCCCACCCCCCCAATGGCTTCAGAAATTCTATTGCAGTCACCCGGCCTATCGAGTATTCACTGATTGCTTTTTTTTATGTTTAATATTATGCATATGCTCGTTATGTTTAGGCTGGTGGGGGGGATGCATCCCCCCCTTAAATCCGCCACTGTCCGCCCCCTTTCCCCCGTCCACAGTCACTAAATAATAGTAACTATGCCCCGTATGTGACACGCTTAATTTGCATCAGTTTGTTCAGCACAAGGGCTAAATCAGGCAATTTTTGCACAAAAAAGTTTGCTTTCAGTTCACCCCCTTAGCAAAATCCTAGTTGCACGTGTGGCAGCATTTACTACTGCAGATAGATTTTTCAAACGATTATGGGTCGCAAACGAAACAAGCTAAGAAACGCCGAGGGCCTTGTTTTAAAATTGCGCATATTTGTAGCCGTAGGCTAAAAGATCTGATTTTTATTTTTTTTATACAAAAGTTTAGTTTATTTTAGTGCCCACTCCCCAATTTCGGCTAGTATATCCTCACTTCGTTTGCTCTGGCGACGGCACTGTACTGGCGGTAACGCGTTCGTCTCTGGAGCGGGAGGTCTGAGGTTAAAATCTCTTAACTACAAACCAACGCAAATGATGAAAAACCGGGTTTGAAACTTGCGAAGGAAAATGAAAGGAAAACAGCAGAACGGTACTTGAACATTGGTCAGCGATTGAGAGGTTATATTGCGAAAATACTTGTTTTATTTGTTTATATTTTTTCAAGTTTTAATGATCAACTTTATCGGTTGTAGAAATTTGTTTTAAAATATGTTTTGAAATTCAAGTTGAAATCAAGTTTAATTGATCTTCTAATAACTGATTGTTATAGTTTATGCCGCAAGTGGCCCGCCAAAGGTTTCGAAGTTGTCCGCGAAAAACTTCAAACATTGATTGTTCAATTGATATTTATGCACTGACACGATATTGTGAGCGACAAATGCGAGTCCTTGATTTTTATTTTATTGGTTCTATTGGAGAACACCTCTAAATCCATCGGAAGTGATGGGCTATAGATCTTTTTTTGGTCTTTACCTAATTTTCAGCAAAAAAACTATTTTTGTAGAGAAGAAAAATCCCACAAAGTAAATTTTGGCTCGCAAAAATTTTGGAGCAGCAAATCTGGCCCCTGACTGAAAAAAGTTGGACACCCCTGTGCTAGGATATCCATTAGTAAAATAATAAAATTTTTACTGGTGCACTGTAAACTGACAGTTTTGTCTTTTCTTCACGGCTCACTCGTTTTCCGAATATGTCCAATCAAATGAACTTAATACGCAAGATCGCAAAAATTAAACCGATCAGTGGTCGTGTGGATAGAGCGTCTGTTACTGAAGCGGTAGACTAGGGTTCGATTCCCGGTCGGGTCAAACCAAAAACTAAACAAACATTGATTCACAGCTTTCCTACTTGACGTTCAGCAATTAAAGGTCTAGTGTGAAGCCACCGCCGTGTGTGGTAGACAGGTGCACTGGTAGCAGCTTGACTTGGAGACCGAAAAATCCTTTCGCTGTCTCCTGGCCAAGGCAACTTGGTAAATAAAATGTAATTACAATTACAATTACTGTCGCAACAAGAGCAAACTTTTTTTCTTCAATGCTCTTCTCTTTTTCTCCGCTAGTCTGTTTCCAGTCAACTAAATAGAGAGTCTATGGTAAAATGAATCAAACATAAAGTTAAAAAAATGCTGCCGAGGTAGATATCAAATCACGAAAATTTAATTGGCAACATAAAAACTTGTTTATGCTGTTTTTGGCCCTGAAATCGTAAAATTGTGACTAGAACTGTATCAACTGATCGGTGAGAAAGGAAAGGAAAGCTTGGTACTGGTCGTACAGAGTAACGAGAGTGTACAGGTATAAGTCCATCAAGTAAGAAGGGTAGACTAGCTCATAAAAAGCCTACCGTATATTCTACTGTTGTGATAAGCGTTATGCAGAGTGAGTTTGTGAGAGATTGAGTGAACTTAAAAAGTAAGAAATGAGTCGGGAAATCGTAAGCGTAACAACCTGCCAACAGGCAGGCCTACCACCATGCCGGTACTCAGATACTTGTATTGTACTGACGGTATTGTGTAGCTCTAGTAAATAGCCTACCATTTTGTTTTGCTTATTATTATGCGTTCACAGTCACATTTAAGTTTTGACCTCACAAGCCTGAAGCTGACAAGCCGAACCTTAAGTTGGTTAAATGTAAATTAGGGTTAATTTTAGAGATGCCGGTACTGGAACAGTGGTAGCTGATAGGGTTAATTCAATTGCACTTGCAGGTTTGTTGAGTTCATGATCCATTTCCACAATATTTAATTAATTAGTCTTGTATTTGCATTAGGCCTAGGCTACCTACCGGTACATTACTGTAGTCAGGTACTGGTAGTAGACTAGTACCGGTAGTTTAAATTATTACCATACCGTATGATTCTCAGAATTAATAAGGCCTATCATCATTTTCTAATTCAACAAACTGTTTAATTAATGAATGATTTAGCTACATAGGGTAGGCTGCTAGGAGTCAAAGTCAAGCTACTAAGGGTAAGACTTTAGACTAAGAGTACTGGAGTAAAAGCTACAGTACTAGATACTAAGAGTAAGAGTCAAGATGTTTTTTTATGCTTGTTAAAAAAATGGTTGCAGGTTGATGGAACTTACTGAGAAATGAAAAGTGTTAACTGTTATTATTTAGCATTTTAAAATGGTAAATGTCATTAACTTGATATCAGATATTGCTTATAAAAATATAGGAAATATAGGATCCTGTATAAAGCTTGAGAGGTATGGTATGAGTCAGATATACTGTCAACTGGGGCAACTTTGAAGGCTTCACTAAAACAAACTTTATTAATAGTTACCGGTAAATGCTTTTCCTGCCCATGAACAGTCTCCTACTAGGTCAGTATTTAAATTTTGATCGACTTGTTTTCATTTTTTCCTTGACTAGCGCAAGGTCATGTGAAGATGATGTCATTATTTTAACAAAATAATTTACAAAAGTATTGCTTATGTTTAGATTTAAACTATGGAAGGCTGTATTTCACCGGAAATTTTTATCTAGTTTTTTATTAATTCTGACTCAAATCTAACACAAACTCAAATGCTTACTCTAAAACTATTCCCAAATCGAACCCTAACCCAAACCCTAACCTAAACCCTAATCTTACCCCTAAAAAAGCAAATGAAAAAAGCGTGGATGAATATTTCTCATCCTCGTTTTATTCTCTCAAAGTTGAAAATTTTCGGTGAAATAGTCACTACCTTAAACCTGTGTTCCCTCTAACTTTATGGCTAATCGGCTAGTGCCCAAATTTTTTTTAAACAGTTGTGCCCAAAGCTTTAAGAAGACGTTTATGTGCTCTAAATTTCGTACTTATCAAGTATTAAAGCATACCAAGTGTCATATTTCCACAAATTTGTCAAGTTTTCTAAAGCTATGTTTACTATATTGCCAAAAATTATTTGCCCTTGCTCCGACAAATCGCCGATTCGCTGAAAGAAATCAGCTTAGTGGGAACACTGCCTTAAACTATTGACCAAGAATCCCTAAAAACAAGCCAATTTGCGTCAGATGAATGAAGGCTTGAACCCTTGACGTTATGATTAGCGTCTACCACTCTAACCACTCGGCCATGTGACCACTTAGTTGCATTCTGGCGCTTAAGACTTTTAAATTAACACCTGTCCACACTGTAGATTATTTCCACAAACGAATTCGTATCCATTCAACTCCATTATATCATTCCTTAAAAATGTTTGTGGAAGCCCTTTCATAAAAGCATTCAAAGTCATCCCAGGCTTAGGAAACTTTGAACGTTTAGCCCTAGTAATGTAAGTGAAGTTAAGTGCTTGTTGGATGGGGTTTAAAAGTCGCCCCAAATGGCTGAATTATCCTAACCTTCAAAGTCTCCCCAAATGGCGCAGCAACTGTGAATGCTTTTCGAGATAGAATACCTGGCGTATCATAGCAAAATATGTTTTTAGTTATGGCAGTCCCAGTTGCTGATGCCATAAGTGTTAAGTTTGGCTTATGAGCAGTTGTTTTGCGTAGCTTAAACCTGGCAAAAGTGACAAGCCAAAATGGTTCCAAAATACTCAAAGTCACTCCAGTTGACAGTATATGGTTGCTAGTGATTTTGTCACAGTGATTACCTAACTGACAACATTCTTATTGGAAAAAGACAGAATAAGTCTATCCATGGCTACCATCATCGTACTCTGTACTACCAGTATTGCATTACCTGTTATTAAAATAAAGGTTGACTGAAAAAGGCAGTTATTAAAATATTTCACTATCCCCAGAGCTGTCTTGCCCTAACCCTCACTTTGTTACAAAATCACTGTGTTACAAAACCGTTAAAAAGCAATCCGGGTGGCTGCTCGACTCGAAGACCGAGAAGGTCCCTTCGCAGCCTCCCAGTTTCCATTCGTGTACCTAATTTGCTTGTCAAATCCTTGACTTTGTTTTTTGTTTGTTTTTTGACGCGAGTGGCGACAAATAAACTTCTGTTATTGTTATTGTTATTGTTATTGTTACTGTGTTGAAATCATTTTGTGACAAGATCACTGGAAACAAAATATAGGCTATTGCTTAACAACTGTAAAAAGAGTAGATTTGTTGCTGATTTTAGTACCTTTCTATTGATATCATTGTTGTTACTTTCTAGGTGCTGCCTGTTTTTGTTTTTTGATGATTTGGTTTTTGACTTATGGACTAATTGACCTTTAAAACCTGTTTTGCCACGAAAGCTGTTTTTTTCTTTGATTTTTGATGGATGCACTTTATGAATTGTTAATTATTATTCATCATCATCATCATTTTGCTCAAGGTTATGTATCTTGAATCTTCCTTCTATTCTTGGAGCCCTGCAGAATTTTCCTGCTTGCAGGGCTCTTGCAGCCTAGTCTTGATTTTGCACGATCATGTACAATTGTACATCCAACCTTTGCAAACCTTTGGCAATTATGTCATATTCTAGCACTTATTTTCATTTCTTTTTCAGTCTTCCTGTTTTTGACCCATCAACTTGTAAGTGTAGTCGCTTTGCTCATTGTTGGGCCTCTTAAAATTATTATTGTTCTTCTATATCAGTGGTTCTCAACCTTTTATGGTTTGTGGCCCCCTTCTAGAGACTCATAACACCATTGGCCCCCTGCTCAGCAATAAAGTTTTCTGTCTGTATTTCATTCGTAGTGGCTACGGGCAATGTTCTCTCTAACTTTTTGGCTGACCAGCAGGTGCCCAAATTTTTTCAACACAATTGTGCCTGAAACCATGAAAATATGTTTGTGTGCCCTAAATTTTGTAGCAACCCAGTATTAAAGTGGATTGAAAGTCATATTTGCACAAATTTGTGGACTTTTCTAAATCTATGTTTATGATATTGCCAAAAATTAAATCCCCTTTAACTGATAAATCGCTGATTCGCTGACAAAAATTCACTTAGTGGGAACACTGGCTACAGGTAGGCAGTTTTGTAACAATGATTTTTTACATGAGAAGTGATTGCGTTACAAAGTACTGCAAACTTTGTGTTTAAGTTTGATGGAAATTTGAATAAAAATGAAGGTAAAAGGGTATATACCATATATACTCATGTATAAGTTGACCCCGTGTATAAGTCGATATGCATTTTAAGACAAGAAATTGCATCATTAAAGGTATTACCCGTGTATAAGTCGACTCCGCAAATTGCGAATATTTTGGAATGATTACTAGTAACTTGAAGCACAAATCGGGTAACTGTTTTGAGGAGTTGACTGAATTGTTTGGGGATAGCAATAGCGATGATTCGACTTGCTTTGAAGGATTTAAATAAACTTTTTGTTGGACTACTATTAAGTCAATACTACCGCATACTGTGTACTACTATACTGTTAAGTAACTTTAACATGTTTTATGCCAGTATTAATGATGTAATAAAGTAATAATGGAGTTTTCTTTTCATACCACATACAACTCGACTCAGCAGCAACATGTCCAAAAACATTACCCGTGTATAAGTCGACCCCTGAAATTTTACCTTAAAATCGGGTCCCAGAAACTCGACTTATACATGAGTATATACGGTATATAGTGTTGGAACTTGGAATTAAGTAGAATGTAATTGCTATAAGCCTTTATCGTTGGTCACACTTAAAAGTGTCAGCCATCCGTAGCCGTAAGTGGTTAAATACCATTTATGAATTTTGCACTCGTGGCCTCTGGGTTATTGTCTTGTGGCCCCCTTGAAGGGCCAATGGCCCCCGGTTGAGAACCCCTGTTCTATATTAACAGTTAAAAATCTGGAGACGTTCAGGCTCAAACTACATATAATACCATATTCCATGCAGTTTGATTCCTCTAGTTATAACTAATAGTTGCTTGATCCATTTTTGAGGGTGTGATCCAGTAATATGTTTCAGTTTAGATATTGTGTTTCTTATCAAAAAAATGCGTCAGTGGTATTTAGTCTGTCAGCTGCACATTATTGACAAACTGACAAAATTCAAGTTTTAAGTGAAAAATTGAAATGTAGTTATGGTTCGATTTTACATCAAGTGGAGGAGGCTAAAGTGATAATTTATTGTCATTACTCTGGCAGTCTTGGTGCATTTTTTTTCTATAATTTTTCGTTAGATGTTCGAATTTAAAAACAGCTATTTTTGATCATTTTGAAAAATTTCAATCATTTTCACAATTGCAATTTATGAGCACAATTTTGGTACTCCATGCAATTTTTTGAACTTTTTATTTGTATGACTAGATAGTGGGGCTAGTGTGCACTCCCCCTGTGTAGAATTCGTTGGTCAAGTACTTTGTATAAAATAGGGTTAAATCAGAAATCATTGGAATAGATGATTAGAGGCCCTTCTAGATCCATGCAGCACATCCCTGGTGATAGCAGTTTGCAATTTTAATCTTCTTGTTTCACCAGTTCTTAGTGTATCAGTCAAGAATTATCAATTCAGTTATCGTACTGGTACAGATTTTTTGCTACCAGTTCTAGTAGCATGTTTGAAGCAAGACTTTGATCACATTTCATTTCCTAGTTTTGTCTTTAATGGATTCTACATTAACTAGATATGTAAATCCCATCTGAAACAAAAATGTGTAGTCTTTTGCTGTGTTTTTGATATTCTGATTAAGATCATGGCTCTGGTTGGTTTGTGCTAAATGAATTTAGTTATGAGTCGGTCTTTCCTTGGTTTATTTTTTCACTCAGGAAGTTTGGTCAAATGTCCAAATTACGGCGTAGTTTTTTAGTCATTTCAGAATTTTTATCTGTCATTTTTATTACTGCAACCATGATTTTAGCTCTTAATGCAAAATTTTGCTATTTTTTCAATCAATTTTAATTGAATTAGCTGATATATTTTTGTCCATTAACAAAAAAGTTAAGTTTGTGACCGACAAATGACCGAAAATAAAAACAACAAAACAACTCTAGTGCCTTATGCATTATCTACTGCAATTTGTTAGATCTACTAATGATTCTAATTGTTGAATTTGATGTACAGTTTTTTTGTTTTTTCCTAGAAATATTGAAAATGAAATAATATAAGAATGTGAATAAAACAACAGACCACTTTGTTCCTTTGCAAAATTCACAGAAATGACCTCTATATTAAACCCCGCCACATCAAAGAGAATAAGAAGCTTAAGAAGCAGAAGCGGCCGTTCTGGCAGTGGTAAGTCATTAATTAGTGTTAGGTTTAATACTTTGAGCTATGAAAAACAATTCACTCATTTTTTTTTGCTTTTCAGCTCTGAAATCAGATCAGGATGACTCTATACCATTGGACTTGACCAGAGGTATTGATTAACTTTAGATATTTTTGGATGTACTCTATACACTTAAGAGTTATATTATACTATCTTTTTGAGTTTTTTTTTTTGTTATTTACTATTAGTGTTTTGAAGTCGAGATGAGTGTGTTGAAATCAAGCTTTTGAAAAAAAAGAAAAAAACTGTTCACCACTTTGATTTCAAAGGTGTTTGTTACCTAACTGTAAGTCAAATAAGCATTGACTCGCTCAGAGATAAAGCTCTATACTTTTAGACAAAATCATACAGAAGCTTATTCTTTTTCACAATAGAAAAAAAGGACCACGAGCAATACCCGGGTAGCGGTATTGTTTCAATTTCGCATGTTAGTAGAAAGTCATCCGTATGTAAAAACCACAAAGCAAAATTCTCACTTTTACATTCATAACAGATCAAACAAAGTAGAATCTTTTACTTTGTTAATAGATCCAAATCACATCTTGAAGGAAATCCTACAAAATATTTGTGGTCAGCATTCATTATCTACTCCAAGAAAGCTTGGTCATTTGAATAATTTTGTAAAAGTAAGTTGAAGTTCTTTGTAGTAAAAGTAAGTTCTTTGCGCTAACGTCGTTGCAAAGTCACGCATTTATGAAGATATCTCAAATTGTGAGTATATTTGACTTCAGCTAGTTTTTGAACTAAAATGGCTGGCAGCATTCTGTGTGCAGTGACATTATGCTTGTGGTAACCTGAGTTTATTTTTTCGGTTAAATTTCCGAATTGTAAACAATTTGTTTCAGTCTTCAAAAACTTATTGACCGTTAAATGACCGAAAAAAAAACGGCTTTTAACATAACATGGCTGTTTTAATTTGGTAATTCAGCCCAAATGTTTCGGCAGTTTTTCTTAGAATGAATTACTACATGCATACTTTCCTGTATGACCAAATTCCTGGCTGTAGCACTGCTGCTTCTAAAGTTTACTGCAGAGTTGTAACTTTTGTTCAACCTCCAATAGGCTACCCAATGCTGTTCATAAATTACTCTTAGTTAATCCATATAAATATTGTATTTTAATTTACAAATAATCATTCACAACCGACTGGCTGTCTTCGAAACACTTGGCGAATTCAAGATTTCAGATCCTGCTTACTAACGTTAAGTTTGTTTGCGTTCTCAGTGCTTTTTACATTTGTTTTCAAATTGTTATTACCAAATTTTAGTCTTCGATGTGTGACAGTATAATTGTTTACTAATTGTTAAATTTTTCAGTTGTTATGCAACATTTCCGACAATTCCTTGATAACTGTTCCGATGGAGGTGATCATGACATGGTGAGGTTTTTATTTGTTCTTACTTGAACTTTGGAAACAAGTTGTTATTTTACACAATGTTTGTGCGTTAGGCTACTCAAACGCATGCCTGCCCTAACGCACAAATCATTATCGGGCTGACTCAAATAGTGTCACGCTATTTAAGGTCACGTTGTTGTTTTGCTCGTGCTGATGGCATTTCGGAAATTCTTCCTTGTTTTGAAGCTCGGGTTGTATGTTTTTTGTAATTTTTTACTGGTTGTTCGCTTTTTTAATTATTTTTATCCGCTGTACAAAACAGGTGATTAATTAAGTGAATTTCTTCTGTGAGAACGATAGAATAAAATCATTGTATGCGTTGTAGCGCAAGAACAGTATTTAGATGTATCCCTGAAATATCGCACCTCTTGGTAAGAAGGCCGGATATAGTTTTATGTAAATAAGTAATACTGTTAAGGATCCCGATCCAAGTTTTTGTAGAATTATAAAGTCAGCAAAAATGTCAAGCATAAGTAGTATTAAATTTGTATTATCGACAACTTTATTTTTCAACTTTTGGCAAAATAGTAGATGCAATTAATTTTTTTTTTAGCATCCTATCAATTACATCTAAAGTTTGTGTATACAGCATTGCATTTTTTCGTCCGAAAATAGCATTCAAGTGTGACGTATGCACAACGCACACTTCTCACTTGCTTTTGGCATTGTTTTTTTACATTGTATTTTAAAGGGAATGAAGCATCCAGCCAATTCTGATAGTTTGCAATAGCTAAAATCAAAATCAAATTTTTCAAATTTTTTCTCATTTTGAGGCTGCGTTTGCAAAGATATTCAACAAGTACAGAGATTTTCCCCTAAAAAGTTTTTGGAAACCCTGCATCTATTTTCTCAGCCTGAACTTTCAGCGAAAAAGAGAAACTGAATAATAGTAATCTTTCCGCGCAGTCACCTTACTTGACCAATCCAAATTTGGCAAGCCTTCCCCTTTTCTGTAAATTCGAACTGGAAGAACAAATTCCGGGTTTCCGAAAACTTTTGTAGGAGGATATCTCTTTGTATTTGTTAAATATCTTTGCAACCGTTGCCTCAAAATAAAAACAATAAATTTCAGAAATTACATTTCGATTTCAACTATTGTAAACTACCGGAATTGGCTGGATTGCTTCACCCCCTTGTACTATCAACCGATTTTTGTTTGTTTTTTCGCTCAAAATAGTTTGTGAAAATTACATTTTGCGATAATCTGCTGTATCTGTTTAAGAAGCTGTGATAATAGGGTGTTGCCCTGGCGCACCATCGCAAAGTTGGTCCCCAAGTTCTTCAACTTGTTATCACGCAATGGTGCATTGCAACAACTACATTGCTCTGAATTTTTGAAAGATAGTCTCAGATACAATACTACATTACTGTATCTGATTTCAATGAATAGTCCCATTGCGAATGAATTATAAAAGGTTTTACATGTACATGTACTTAAGTTTGGTTGGCTGTTTTTCAAACTCAAAGACATATTTGAAAAATAACCGTAACTACCCGAGATTGCGTGAAATTAAAACCAGAAGCGTATAATATCATTTGCATTCAAGGCTTAAACAATGCAAAAGCATTGTATAACAGTATAAACAATCATGAACTACCTTGGCGGTGAAGTCGAAGGACGATTGCTGGAGAAAACACCTTTTGAATCCTTAGTTCAGTTGTTTGCCCGAAGTTTCAGTTACTTACTAGAGCTTGTAATTTTGTAATGCTTCCGCTTCCAGTCGTTTGCTTTTGTGTGATTTCGTTTTCAACAAAGTAAAACCGTTTTTCGGAAACAGTCAGTTTTTTTCGCTTTCAAAAACGATCACTTAAAATGCTTTCTAACAGTTTTCGCTTTCAGTTTCTTTTGTTATAGTGCTATCTCCAGCAATATTAAACCGCTTTTAGCTTCATCATTTTGGTTGCATACTTACTATTATTATGTTTTCTATACTAATATTTTTTGTGTTATTGCATTTTTTGAGCTATGTTTTTTGACTTACTATTTCGAAGCTAACTGCTATTGCGTTATGTATTACTTACTACTTATGAGCCTGTGGGCTCGATACGCTCTGCATTCATTTTACAGTTTTCTGAAGACTTTTTTAGAGTTGAAGCGAGATTGCCGATGGTGTTAAAATAGCAAAACGATGTGGCAAAAGAAATCCAATACATCGTGGTGCGTTTTTTCGCCATATTTTCGATCATATTGCCGAATTAGTGAATATTTTTCTGTTCATTCAAAAAACTTGGAAAAAGTTATTTTGGCGATCGCAAACATAATTTTAGGATTGTATCAAAAAAAATGCCGAAGTTTTTATTTATTTTTTGTTGTAGTCGAGTTAGTGAATGACAAAATAAATTTAAGTTTATCACAGTTAAATGACCGAAAAACGAAACAAACAAACATAGCGATACGTAAATATACTCTTCAGTTGTTGGGTTTCATTCGTTAAAGGAATTTGTTTTGCAGTTTAAAAGGAGCTCTCGTGTCGGATGTGAAAGAGGTTCGAGCTGCTGCATTGAGAGTGCTACGCTATCTAATCAACGACGAAGCAACCAAGAAAACATTTATGAATTTGAACCTTGACTTTCTTGTTACCAGGTATCAAGAGCATGACGTAAACCAGACGTTTTCGAAATTCTATTTAAGTTCAGATTCAGTAAATATGTTATATTTTTTTGAGTTTTGTTTTGGCCACCTCGTTTGAAGCACAACGTACTCTCGCATTGTGGATTTTTAAGGAAAGATACAGTACAACCTGCCGATGAAAATAAGCGGAGAGGTTGCTGTATTAAGCTTTTTTTATAAACTTACCGAAATCAGTTTCGAGTTATAAACGCCTTGAATGTTTATATTGGTTAAATAGTTCGTATCCGAGTTTACGCAAGCAGAGAATATTCTAGTTATCACTGAGTGGGTGCAAAAAAGAAAACAGGTGCCTTACGCTTTTAAAACTTACATTGTATGGTATTGTAATTGCTCTTGATTACTTTCCTATAGCCTGATGCTGTTTTCCTCTGGAACAGTTGTTTAAACAAACACTGAATTTGAACTTTGTCAGTATGATGAAAATTCGATTGGAAATCATAAATTCATCGTTGGAAGGAAACAGAAGTTTGCTTTTAATTGTGCGAATCTTCCCTTACATTTTTCAGACAAGATCAGGTTATTATCATTTTTACAGGCTAATTTTTTTTTACATAAAATATAGAAGATTGATACAACTTGCAGAATTTAAATTGTAATTATCGTTTTTTAGGTGTTTGGATATCAGCCATTTTAATGAAGTTGAAAGAATCCAAGCCGTCCGGTTGGTTCGGAAAATAGCGCACATGAAACAGAAGAAAATAGACGATGACAGTGATCCTATTGTCCCTCTACCGCTAATGTCTTGTATTGTGTCAATATCGCTAGATGGTGCTGCTGAGCGAGATCGCGTTTACCGAACTTGTCTTGCTGTTTTATGTGAATTAGGTTCGTATTCTTTTGTCATTTTCGTTGATACAACCATGTCGACAGTACAAGGCATGGGTAGAACATTCAAATGCAAGTGTCTTCAAGCTGTTTGACAATTGTAAAGATATAGCACCAGAACCGAATAATGCAACTGGCGTACATTTATATCAATTTTTGTACTAATCGCGTAACGAGCGTCAAACTACCAAAAAATGTGTCCTTCTTTCTGTCTTCGTTTTCCGAATTTACACATTTAGTTGACAGTAGTATTTTCATTAAATTATTAACCATAAGTAGGGTGGCAACTGACGCTGATGACCGTACGGTCTTTTCGTTGTTTCCCAACTTTTTGTATTTGTCTGTGAAGTGTTTAAATTTGGTGTAATTAAATAAATCTGAATCGACCCCGAAGACGAACAATCTAGCCTTTTCCTCGTACTTTTCCGGCTCCCAAGTCGGGGCTAAGGAGGCCACTTGCCCGTCTGGTTCGTACGAGACGACCAATCCCATCAGTAGTGCGTCGCCAAAGTAGTGATGGGATGTCAACTTTTTGAGCGGTTTGGAAGGGCCACTTTTCTCTCTTTGGTTTTCCAGCTCGGCTCGGATTCTGTATTGCAGCATTTTTGTTGCACTATGCTTTCCTCCACTGACAAAAAAAAAAAAAGAGCTTCAACCAACACTTGCCACAAACCATGTTGCTAAATCCGCTAGTTCATATTTTAAACTTTGCGTTTTGTCATTAGCTTTGCTTCAACCGTGGTTAGTAGTACGTTGCAATGGCGTCCTTGCTCTCGTAAACGCTATCCTCGAGTGCCATATGTACCAGCGTATTAGCGAGTCTCTGTGTCTCAGTTTAATGCACATCGTCAATCATCCAGGTTTGAGGTAAGTGGCAGGACTTTGGCTAGTTCATTAAATACTAAGTTTGTATATATCAAATCAAATATTTAACACCACAGATAAAAAACATTGAAAAACCTACAGTCTGTTTCACCCTTGACGGGATTTTCAGGGTCACCTTATTCAAATATAATCATAGAATCATTTTTGGCAAACAAGGATCTAGGATTAGCCAGCCCTATTTAATTTGTAACGAAGAAGCATTTTTCAAAAAAAATTTCAAATTTTATCCTTGCTCTGCTTGATTCCTCAAAAGTTTATCCTCAGTAACTTGCATTCACATACTTGATTCATACTAGGCGCGTTTGTCTTAGTGTACCCCCTGAATACAAGTTATCCTTTTATATAGACTTGCGTTTTTGTTTTGAGGTCTAGTTCCAGTCTTTCTTTGACCCTGGGTTTATCCGACTGATCAGTGGTCAACGATTAAGTCCCTCGGTTTGTATTTATCGAAATTCTCTCGCGT
Organism: Trididemnum nubilum; assembly: GCA_963965965.1. Classification (NCBI taxonomy): domain Eukaryota; kingdom Metazoa; phylum Chordata; class Ascidiacea; order Aplousobranchia; family Didemnidae; genus Trididemnum; species Trididemnum nubilum. Next base: position 22,473,162 of record OZ014482.1, on the reverse strand, counting down.
AATTCAATCATCCTAGTTTTGAATTGAAACAACGTTCGGAACTGTTTGATATACAAACCATGAATCCCTTGCAATGTTTTTGCATCTGGCCAAAAGCCATCTTTCGGCTTCACAAGAGTCCCGAGTGCAATGTACAATTCATTATTACCCAGTCATAAGGTTTTTCGTTACTGTTTATTGCGCCCAAATACAATACAGTTACAGTTGCACTATTGCCTGGCTTTTAGAATAAAGTTTAAGTACTAGTAGTTTCAGATGTGTTGATGTTGATTTTGACAGGAAATGGCACCTTCCTGTTCTTGATGCCAGTCCAACCTTCGCCCCTTACACCGAACTGAACTACCGACTTCATCCAGATGTTGACGATGCCAAATTAAAGTGAGTTAACTTGCGGGCAGGCGTACTAATACCTACAGATAACTTTTCACCTAATCGTTACTAAATTATGGCGAAAATTAAGAGATTTAGGAGAAATGCCTATGCGAAATGCAGCCGCACAATTCGTCGCAACAGCTAGACTGCTAAACCTCTGGCATGATTGATTTACCGTAACACACCTAAACATAGCTAGTTAGTTACGGTGCAGAGCAGATAACAACCTGATCCAAATGAATATTCGCCGAAAAAACTTGTAGAAAATCTATATTATACTCGCCCGTTCTAATGTCTATTTTGTAACGGGTTAAAGGGGTATATTAGGGCACACCAAAATTCCACTTATTTTTCCAAACATGGACATCAGTATTGCAATCCGTGAGGATGTCCGAAAAAACGCTTCTGTGAAAAAATCAGGGAGTTTCGTTAAGTATTCGCGCTGCAACAGCACTTTTAAGTTTTAGGGGGGTATTTTCTTGAAATTTGGGGGTGCCAATATCTAAAAAGTGCTATATTTTTATTTTTACGTAAAAAAATCATTTTTACACGTGATTATATTTACGTGCCAAGGTTGACTTATCAATCTAAGCATAATTTGCCGATACTGCTGCTTATCATGGACTTTTTTGGGGTAATTTTTCTCATTTTAGAGCAATTTTTGAACAAAATTTCCGGTATTTTTCTAAGTTTCAGCCATTTTTTGAGCATGAATGTACTGAACATGTTAATACTACACTTTGTGAGAAAGGTGTTTTAGGGCAAACTTTGTTTTAGAGCCTGAACACCACGTCAAGGTGTTGCCCGTCGTTCAGGTTCCTCTGTTTTTTATCCCGGAGAGGGCCCTTTTCCTGCATGTCATAAAGGGAACGATCACGGTTGGGAATGATAAGTTCAGTGTGTTTTGGCCAAAGTGGATTTACGAAAATCTGGGTAGAGCGTTTGTGTGTCTTCTACACAGTGTAGTAGCATCCTCCTTTGTTCCTCATCATCCGTCAAAACGTCCTTGAACTCCTCCATCAGTCTCACTCCTCTTTCCGCCACATCATTCACAACTTTGAGGTGAATAGTGAGAATAAGTTATGATGTTCAGTTAATAGTTTGGACTAAATGTGAATAGATTTGACCTCAATATGTTGACAGTGACACCAGATATCTAGCTGTGTGACAAAAAAATAATTCTACACTTCCTTTATCTTAATTAATCTAAAAAACAATTAAGGTTATTGGATCACAATATTGAATTATGACGTTGCCATATACCACGTGTAGTGTTGCAAAGTATTTTCATTAAAGCATCAGTGCAGTTGCAAAGCATTAGTATTAAGTTTGTTTAAGCTGGGGAACAAAAAGATGGTCTCAACAAGATCTACAGATGTAGCATTTCCTCTTATTGGCAAGCCAATAGATAGGCTCTCCTCTTTGAAACTACCCACGAATTTGGAAAAGATGCAGAGATGTTTGTATCATTTTAAATGTGACAAATTAAGCAAACAGAAATCAATCAATCGGACTTGCGACGAAGTTGTTCTCTAGTGGCAAAAAGTTGCAGAGGGTTTTACTCCTGGATACACTTGCTACCTAAGTGTAAATTTTATCAAGACCAGAATCAATACGCTTTGGGAAGAATACAGGACAACGCAAGCTTGGGGAAAAAGGATTTCTGAAGAACATTCTAGGGCTTCCAAAAATTTCAAGGAAAAGTTAGAATCTCTTTTTGATATTGTTAAGCCGGATATTAAGTTTAGACTGTGTGAAGACGATTGGAAATTTGTGCAGGATCAAAGAATGGAACGAAAGTCGACGTTTGGTAACGGGGACACCAAATTATTGGCTCGTTTGGAGCGAAAGAAGATACGCGGAGAAAACCACAAGAGACGGCAGGACCAGGCAAAAGAGGAGAAAGAAATGCTCACAATGGTTTTGGGGGGTAAAGAAAGCGATGGGTCAGCTGAGGAACAAACGGGTGAAGATTTCTGTGAGCCTCCTTCTAAGCAACGAAACAATCCGGACCGGATTCTGCTGCACGTGCCACGGAATATTGCATCAAAGTCGCAGGTGGTGATGACTGCAGACCGACATAAGATTTCGAGTAATGCTCTGAATGACATCATCGCATCAATCATCAGAGAAAGTCAAGGATGCGTAAAAGATTTTGTGCATAGCCAAATGAGTACTTTAAGAGGACGTAAGAAGCTTCGTTCCTTGAAGTTCGAGTCAGTAAAGGAAAAGTTTTTGGCCGGGTTGGATGATCATTACTTCACAATTCACTGGGACGAAAAGTTATTGAAATGCGGAAAAGTCTATACTCACAAGGAGCATCTAGCTGTTTTGGCCAGTTCTACAAACGGGAAACTGGTGAAGTTATTGGGCATTACAGATCTTGATAGCGGAACTGGTTTAAATCAAGCGAAGGCAGTCAAAAATATGCTGGATGAATGGAGCATGGAGCAGCGATGTGTTGCAATGTGTTTCGACACAACTGCATCCAACACCGGGAAATTCGCTGGAGCATGTATTCTATTGGAAGCTCTTATAGGCCACCCATTACTGTGGACATCATGCCGTCACCATATGCCGGAAGTCATTCTGGGAGATGTCTTCAAAGTAATATTCGGTTCTTCCAGTAGCCCCAAAGTAGAATTTTTTGACATTTTGAAATCAAAATGGCCAACACTAAATTTATCTTCAATTGACCAGTCTGAACTTACCAATCTAGGACCACTGGACAGTTTCAAACTTAAGGCATAAGAGAGTCTTCAACATCTGTGCTCTGACGAAAGCACCTACTTACCCAAAGATGACTTTGATGAATTACTGAAGCTGAGTTTGTTTTACCTCGCACAGCAAAGTGTTAGTAACTTTGCGTTTCGGCGCCCAGGAACACAACATCGTGCGCGTGGATGTCGACACCAATTTATGCATTTAAGATGTATCTTCGCCGCAATCAACTGGATGTAGATGCTACTCTTGTCAATGGATTGAGGCGGTTCTGTAACTTTGTGTCCATCTTCTATGCTCCATATTGGTTGCAGTGTCCTTTAGCTTCGGAAGCAGCTGTGAACGACTTGGAGTTCCATCGAGCCATGATGAACTACTCTAGCGTTGATGAAGAAGTTGCTGAAGCTGCCAGACATGCCTTTTTGAGACATAGGTGGTATTTAGCAGCTGAGTTAATACTACAGGCATTGTGCTTTCAGCAACTGCCCGACATCGAATATGAAAAGTTGGCTTTCAGCATTTATAAAAGCTATCAAAAACATGTATCTTTTGTCCAAAATCCAACTGCCCCTCTAATCTCGTAGAATCCTCAATTTCCCAACTTATCCTTAGACACTTGTGTCTCTGACCTTGTGAGTGAGCGATCGGTGATCATTTTCCAGCGACTGAACCTCTCGTTGCAAGACATTCGCTTTCTAACGTATTCACGGGATAAATGGTGCGATTTCGATGAGTATAAGAAATTTAAAATGCTGATTAATGACCTCAAAGTTGTGAATGATGTGGCGGAAAGAGGAGTGAGACTGATGGAGGAGTTCAAGGACGTTTTGACGGATGATGAGGAACAAAGGAGGATGCTACTACACTGTGTAGAAGACACACAAACGCTCTACCCAGATTTTCGTAAATCCACTTTGGCCAAAACACACTGAACTTATCATTCCCAACCGTGATCGTTCCCTTTATGACATGCAGGAAAAGGGCCCTCTCCGGGATAAAAAACAGAGGAACCTGAACGACGGGCAACACCTTGACGTGGTGTTCAGGCTCTAAAACAAAGTTTGCCCTAAAACACCTTTCTCACAAAGTGTAGTATTAACATGTTCAGTACATTCATGCTCAAAAAATGGCTGAAACTTAGAAAAATACCGGAAATTTTGTTCAAAAATTGCTCTAAAATGAGAAAAATTACCCCAAAAAAGTCCATGATAAGCAGCAGTATCGGCAAATTATGCTTAGATTGATAAGTCAACCTTGGCACGTAAATATAATCACGTGTAAAAATGATTTTTTTACGTAAAAATAAAAATATAGCACTTTTTAGATAATGGCACCCCCAAATTTCAAGAAAATACCCCCCTAAAACTTAAAAGTGCTGTTGCAGCGCGAATACTTAACGAAACTCCCTGATTTTTTCACAGAAGCGTTTTTTCGGACATCCTCACGGATTGCAATACTGATGTCCATGTTTGGAAAAATAAGTGGAATTTTGGTGTGCCCTAGGGTATATTTTTTCGATGTATTACACCCAGTACCCATATTGTTAAAATCTAAAACCTTTTTTTTCTTTATCTTGACTGAAATAGGACATTTTGAGTTTTTGACGATTCGACAGTGTCGTCTCTGTTGCCAAGGGGGTCAAGGCGTGTGTATGGCACTGGGTTGTAAACAGGCCGACTAGTTTAGGTCCCAACCCCAAAAATGATTGGAAGCCCAAAGCAGGTACAAAAAAGCCGGAAAGTTAAGTTTGAAAAACGTATGCGATTAATTGCTCCTTTGTAAATAACTTCAGTCTGCTGTGACCTAATAAAACTCTATTGATGAATTGTGATTCAATAATAGTTGTTGAGTCCTAATAATGTCAAATTGATGCTTAAAAGGGCATTCAGGTCCAAAATTTTTTTGCTCGATTTCTCTCAAAAAAGTTTGACAGATCTAAGGACTAACTTCACCAAATTTGAGCTTTCTACGACTTGCCATTCTGAGATATAACGGATTATATTTCCCCTTTGAAATTTTGCCAGGTTTGCCGATTAGAAACAATATTTCAAAAATTATTGCATATTCTTGACTTTCAATATATATTTTGCGGCAGAGTTATTGTAAAAAAAGTAAAGGTTTAAAACTGCAAAATTAGCCGCTTTTCAATAAATGTAAGCCTGCTTTCCAAAAGTTAATGTTCTGTCACAGTACTGACAAAATGGTAACACTGAAGTAAGAGGAAAACGGCTAATTTTGAACTGCAATATCTTGAAAACGGGAAGGCGTAGAAAATTCAAATTTGGTGAGAATGCATGTTGGGCTTATCCCAACATTTTAGTCAAGGCTTGAATACCCTTTCAAATGAAGTCTTTTTTCAGTGTTGCAACGTTATTTTGATTACGTTTTTTTAGCACCTGAAACACAAGGTACGTATCAGATCCTAATTAAGCCCGAAAGTTCGTCAAACTTAAGCCCGAACCTGATCCAAAAAGCCCGGCCCGACTTCCAACTTTAGTATGGCAAGCCTTGCGCTGCTTTTTGTTATATATTTATTTTTGAACCTTGCAGTAGAGTTAGTTCGAAAAGCATTGCCAGCCTAAGAGCTAGCAAATCAAAATGCTAAAAGAAAGGTTCACTTCGGGAATATTCTGGCCGGCCCGTCTGCGGCACTGCGCTTGGGCACCATATTTTTATACGAAGAGATGTTGCATTGGTGCTAGGCCTGCGGCACGTTGTTCCTCTGTACGTATGACTTCATCGCTTCAGGAATCGCATCCCATTGCCCCACGCCTTTTATTCCCGAGACGCCTCACCACAACTAATTCCTTAACAAGGCTTCATTTTTGCTTTTTAGCGAGGAACTCGAGATGCGGTTTATGGCCAGTAAGATGGCGATCGTATCATTATTACGCACATGGACTGGCCTTTTGCACGTTTGCCATTCGAAGGATATGATTAGATCGTTGGTTGATGCACTGTCTATACCAAATGAAGCTGTACGGGTAAGAATTTTCTTTATCTCATTATTGAATGCCATGTAGCACTTTCATTTCCTTGACCTTCAAGTTTATATAACGTTACTAACTTTGTACTATCGAAAATCTGTCAGAACATCTATTGATTTTAGTTATCGACCTATTTTGAAAAGCTATTTCGAATAGTTGATGGAACAATGTACTGGATTGGTCTGTTTGTGTCCATTTCGAATGAGTGATAAATTTTCAACTTAAGCGAAAATCAAAAAGCAATTTTCTTTGACCTGTCAGGTTAACCCAAGAAACTACTTGTTTTCAGAGAGGAATTATGTCTGTTCTAGTCGAATTGTTTTACTTCAATGAACTTTCGTGGGACGAAGATTTCCAGAAAGTTCTAATCGCAGCCGGTATGTACTCGTTGATTGTATTTGTTGTTTTGGAAAGAGTTATAGCGCAACCGTACTTGAATCTATACGCGAATTTTTTGTATGTAATTAAATACAGTCGGTAGCATGAACAATTAAACGTACTTGTACATCGAAATACCATTACATAAGGCAGTACAATAGATCACAAATAACACCAGCACCATATTTCGTTGCTACTGTGGTTCGGAAATACTTTCTTCGACTACTTACAGGCTGTCAAGTGTGTCATTATTTCATTTTTTTCATTACTTTTACAATTTCATTATTTTGGAACCGTTGTCACTATTTCATTTATTGTAATTTATTAAGTGGAGATCGCCTAAAAAATCAACCTTTTTTTTGGAACACCAGAAAATCTCGCAAAAACTACACGAAGACCTTTTTTTACTGGTCTTCAGTGCAGTCTTGGATTTATACTTGAAAATTGTCATTATTTATACTTGAAAATTGTCGTTATTTTATACATGAAAATTGTCATTATTTTATGTTCAGCAGTAATTTTTAATTCATTTTTTTTAATTCAACGACTTGACAGCCTGCTACTTATATATTTGAAAAATATGTTTGCAATACACAGTAATTTGGATTTTTGCCAACCGATCAGTGGTCGAGTGGATAGAACATCTGCTACTGAAACGGTAGGCTCGGGTTCGATTCCTGATCGGGTCAAAACCAAAGGTTATAAAAATTGGTATTCACAGCCTTCTTGTTAAGACGTTCAGCAATAAAATGGACGGTGTGAAGCCTCCGCCGTGTGTGCTAGAAAGGTCGACAGATACAGCTTGACTCGGGAGACTATTAGGTGCCTATCCTCATCCACGCTGTCTCCTTGCCAAGACAAGTTGTTGAATAAAATATAATTACTAACACAACTAAACTGCTCTGGGCAAAGACGTCTATTTTGGAATTAGATGTCCTCCTGACAAATCCATTGATTAAACAGTGTGTAGACGTTTTTGCTTTAGATTTTCGATGTTTTAAAATTGCTGTAGCATCAATAATGCGTTAAGAAAAACATGGCGAAGAAATACTCTGAACATGACAGTTTCTCATTTTTTAATAACTTAACTGCAACTACTTTAATTTTTAGCTCCTGGCCATTTCCGAGACAACTGGAGGATTACAGAAGGTTTTGTAGTCGCAGAAGGAAAATCTCTGCTTCCACTCAGACACATTTCACGTCCTGATCTCGTGGACTGCCATCTAGCGGTTATTTTATCTTCATTTTTGCAGGCTGGTTTATTGGAGGTACGAATTTCGTTATATGCGCAGACCTGAGCGTAGTTCCACACCTTCTTGTATCGGCGCTCTGTACCCACTGATTGTAACGTGATGTTAAATATTGTCTAGCAAAAATTTGCAGGAGTCTGCAATCAGTGTAGATTGGCTGGGATATGCAAAATACCGTAGTTTTCATTCATTAAATCTCATTAGTTTCAATTTTGGTTTTCTAAACTTTACTTTTGAAAGGATGGTCATTTTTTGAATTCCGAATTACTCTATCCCATTTTGCCCAGCTATTAGTCTATTAGCTGAGTTTAATTTTTCATCTACAACTTTTGGAAAATGTACGAATTGGGAAATAATTTTTCGGTCGTTTAGATATTTATTTGATCATTTTGCAATTGCAAACGCAGTTTTATGATTTGCAAAGTTTTTCAGTTATTTTGACCGAATTCTGAACTTTTTTCGGCCATAAGCTAAAAATTTAGATCAATAAACCGAAAAAAATAAACTTAGTTTATTGGGTGCCACTGTTACATATATGCGTATCGTGCTAACATGCTTGCAGTCTGCTGCACCTGTTCATGTCGGAATGATCCTGAAAGCTGAACTCGCGTTGACTAGATTTGGCTAGGTTAAACAAACCAAAATATAGACTACAACAGAGTAACAAGCTTTATTTTTAGGCGTTAACTAAAGTAGCGATATCTGGCGATTCCACTTCGTCCGTGTGTTCCACTGTGGTGTTGGGGTTGATCCTCCACTTGGCCACCCGTATACTGCCGTCCGACAACGATGCCCCATCGTGGCAGCAGCATCTCCCTCAACTCCTTAAACACGATTCAAACAATTCGTCTATTGAAGAAAAGTTGTAAGTTTTTTTTTTCTAGTGTTCCGTTATATATGTCCTGCGCCCTTGTGCTGTGCATTGGTCAACTGAAGTGACCGGATTTACTTCATCCATTCTCACAATGATTTGAACACGACTTCACGGTACATTGCTTTTCTAACCTCTTTTTCGCCATTTCTCAAACAGTTGGTTGAAGGTGCTTTAGGCCCCTCTTTTTCTCTACATCTGTCCACTTCAAATTATATCTCCCTTCAAGATGTTGGCTTCAGTATTGCCCTCATATATCAGACAATCATCATCATTATTGATCCGGGCTCTTCGCCGTCAAAGAGTTGCCAGGTTTCGTATGGTCTTTGTCTTCATCACACCATGCCATTTAACTCAATTTTAGTATTATTCCGTTATCAGGTTTTGGTTATGATTTTTATTTTGTTTTTAGGAGCATTAATTTAACTATTAAGCGTCTCCAAGAAGTCTATTCAATGAAAAACAGCCCACCCACGCCTCACAGTGTTTATCTTAGTCAACTAATGTTAAAGAATTCGGATATGACTTCTCCCAAGTAAGTTTTGGATATGATTTTGTGCGATTTGTAATTTATTGCACAAAATGCCGAAAAACACCTCGCAATAAGCGATAAAAGTACTTAGTGGTTTTGTTAAGAGTTGAAGGGGTCTGACATCTATCTGAATTATTGTGGCTAGAAATTAAAGTCTGAAACGTAAATCAAATTTTAGCTTTTAAAGATCTACCGTTTTCAAACCGTTGCAGGTTAAAGTCATAGTGTCTTTAAACAGGCAGTTAAAATTAACTCTTGACTCGACGGCCGCAAGGTTTTTTAGCTGTGTCCAAACCAAGGCAAATCATGTTAAATGAAGATGTAATTACAATTAGAGCTAGTTCTAAGTCCATCCCTATTGTCTGTATTAGTGTTTTCGTTTCGATTATTTCTGGAGGCCAATATAAACAGCTGTATTAGGAAAATGTACTTTGTCCAAATTTGCCTTTTAAGTGACAGCTTACGGAGTCGGATGTTTCATAATTTCACCTTTTTTGAAATTAAAAATGCTTGGGGTCTCATCAGATCGGATTTAGGCCACAATGAAGAAACAAAAAAAATTTTTTTCGATTACTCGTTGTTTTGAGGGTGTCCCGCCCCCCCAAAGTTTGATATTTTTGGACGCGGAAAATTTTTTTGACAAATGCGATATCTCCTTAACAAAACAAGATAGAGAGTAATGTTTGGCACCAAAATTTACAGAATGGTCGACTTCCTATCTGTAGTCAATACATTCTTAATCGCTTGCTCCAAAGAAAGGAAGTTATTTACGAAAAACTGTTTTAGCACTCAGTAAAGTTGAAGATAAGATAATATCAAGTCAGTACCGACGTGGCATAAAAAGCAAATCAAACTGCAAAACAGTCATATGCAAAAAGAAAAAAATCAAACAGTTTTGGAACAAAAACAAGAAATGGGACATCTCATTACACGCTGCCCTGCATTTATACTGCTCGAGAGGTCCATTTGAGGATGCTCTTTGGCTCCAAAAGGTACGATACGTCCATACAGGATTTTAAAATAGCTGGAAATTTTGAGCCTGCAAGAAAGTTTTTTTTATCCCCTCTAGACGATTAGAGAAACAAAAACAACAAAACCAGTACAGTAACAAAGGCAAAAAAACACATCAACCGGAGCTACTACATAAGTATGAGCGTAGACGAACATCCGTCTGGTTTCTTCGTGAAGAATTATTTCGAATCTTTTTGCGATGCAACAAATCTTTCAGCTAGTCTATTTCTCTTTCATTGCAGTGATTATGATTTTCGATAGCTTTCCAAAATTCGGCTGAGCCAAACGAGACGCATGGCGCGGTTTTAATGGAAATGGTAATGAAATGAGTCACATAAATGAAACTTTTCTATCTCACGTTATTAATGAGGTTGAAGGTAAAAGCAAAGGTCCAAATACATTGGTAGAAAGCGGTCTTTTAAACAAAACCAAGTCTATCACTAGTGGTTCTCCGAAGAATTTGATTGACAGGGAAGCTCCAGATGTGCGCATTACCCTCATTGCTAAGCTACATCTTCAAAACAAACTTTGCTGGTTTTCTGAATAAAAAAGTATGAGAAACAGCGCTGATGCAGGCTTTCGAAGCGACCAGATGTGCTTACTGGTTTTGTCTTGTCAGCTTTTTATGGATATACCAGCCAATCTCAACAGTTTGCTCTGGTATGAACAAGAAGTGATTAGTCATTCCCGTTGGTTGACTACGGCAAACGGTAATCTGCAAATGCTTTTGTTTCACTCTTCCAATCTTACTACTGTAGAGAAGACAAAACTCGCAAGGCTTGTGTCATATATTCTTTCTGTATATTTGCCTTCATAAACATCCATTTCTGTATATTTCTGTAACATTTCTGTTTATTTCTGTATCATTTCTTTCTGTATATTTCCATCTGTATATTTGACACACCTTAAACCACATGCATGTGAGGGTTCTTTTGTGACATTGTTTCAAAGGAATCTTTTGTTAGCTTTTGAAGCAGTTGATTCGGACCTGTGTAAAGTAGTGAACCGGTACTTTTTGCAGCATGCAAATAGTTGGCTTTCGCCACATAAATTGCTTTAAAGTGTCTACTCTGAAAATCCACCCATGACCAAGAAAGTTTTGACATCGCTTATTTCACTGTCGAAAGAAGTGGCAATTGAAGATTTGCTTTTGATGAGACGAGCCAAACTAAGAGACTTTTTACCATTTCCACTAAAACCGCGCCATGCATCTCGTTTGGCTCAGCCGAATTTTGGTAATCTATCGAAAATCATAATCACTGCAATGAAAGAGAAATAGACTAGCTGAAAGATTTGTTACATCGCAAAAAGATTCGAAATAATTCTTCACAAAGAAACCAGACAGATGTTCGTCTACGTTCATACTTATGTAGTAGCTCCGGTTGATGTGTTTTTTGCCTTTGTTACTGTACTCGTTTTGTTGTTTTTGTTTCTCTAATCGTCCAGGGGGGGTAAAAAACTTTCTTGCAGGCTCAAAATTTCCAGCTATTTTAAAATCCTGTATGGACGTATCGTACCTTTTGGAGCCAAAGAGCATCCTCAAATGGACCTCTCGAGCAGTATAAATGCAGGGCAGCGTGTAATGAGATGTCCCATTTGTTGTTTTCGTTCTAAAACTGTTTTGATTTTTTTCTTTTTGCATATGACTGTTTTGCGGTTTGATTTGCTTTTTATGCCAAGTCGATACTGACTTGATATTATCTTATCTTCAGCTTTACTGAGTGCTAAAACAGTTTATCGTAAATAACTTCGTTTCTGTTGGAGCTAGCGATTAAGAATGTGTTGACTACAGATAGGAAGTCGACCATTCTGTAAATTTTGATGCCAAACATTACTCTCTTATCTTGTTTTGTTAAAGAGATATTGCATTTGTCAAAAAATTTTCCCACGTCCAAAAATATCAAACTGTGGGGGGGGCGGGACACCCTCAAAACAAAGAGTAATCGAAAAAAATTTTTTTGTTTCTTCATTGTGGCCTAAATCCGATCTGATGAGACCCCAAGCATTTTTAATTTCAAAAAAGGTGAAATTACGAAACGTCCTATTACGGAGCTTAAAAACTCAAAGGTAAGTCGGATAAGTGCACTTTGCAATGTAATCGTTAGTACATATTTATTTAATAAGTTGCCTTGGCCAGGAGGCAGCGAAGGCCCCTTTTGGTCTTTGAGTAAAGCTGCCATCTGCAGACCACACACACCCTCCCTTTAATTGCTGAACGTCAAGCAGGGAAGTTGTAAATACCAACTTTTATAGTCTTTGGTTTGACCTGACCGGGAATCGAAATCGTGTTTATCGATTTAGTAGCAGACGCTCCATTCCAATCGTCCACTGGCTACTTAGTGATTAAGAAAAGAGTTGACGATTTGAACTTCTTCATAGATCAGCGTTATCAACTTCCACACGTGGCCGCTCCATCACTGTCTCTGATTTGGACTCTTCCTCTTCATCCGGAGGTACTTTTGCTGTCCTAAAGAGGAATCGCTCTCTCAACATCATCCGCGATCTTTCTGAAGACCATTCGTTAATTGCGTTGAAAAATACTAAGGTAAGTTAAATACTTAACGTAAAACCGAGATCTAAAAAGTCCGTAACAGTTTGATCAATAAATTGGTTTATTTGGTAAGAGCGTCTGCTGCTGAAACAGTAGGTTCTGGTCGATTTGAAATGAAGGACTGGGCTTCGATTCCCGGTCCGGTCAAACCAAAGACTACAATAATCGATATTTATAGCTTTCCTGCCTTACGTTCAGTTGTAAAAAAGGACAGAGTATAAGCCTCCACCGTGTGTGTTGTAGACAGGTGGCAGCTTGATTCGAAGACCGAAAGTCCCTTTGTTGTTTTTTGGCCAAGGCAACTCTGTGAATAAAGATATACTGTAATTACAATTACAGCATTAAAGTCGTTAATGGTATTGAAAAATTTTCGGGTTGACGTACAACAATGAGGCAGGACAGTGTTGGAGCGTCGTCTTCATCGGTGGTTCCACTTTGTCGCTTTTTTATAATCTCACACCAAATGGTCGTTTTCAGGTTTTAGCTTCTAAAGAACACAAAGAATGGGACTGGAACGCTCTGCAATATCTCTTTCTTTCTCCTCAATGTTCTTCGTTTTTGAAAGGAGTTGGAGTAGATGATAATCTGCGTAGATTTTACAGACGACTTATTTTCTTCTATCAACCATCTAGTCGTTTGTTCAGTTCCTTAGATCAAGTCAAAGACGGCAGTCTAGACAACAACAGGTATATTTTTCAATTTTACATTACGCTGATGTTATGCGCCAAGGCGTGCAGCACACTGGAGAGGTTTTTTGTACGTCCTGCTCCTGTCTGCAGCAGTAATATGTAACTGTAGTACCATAATCAAAGAAGTTCGTATAAAAAAGACTGCAATTTTTTGTTAGAGTGCAAGTGTCGAAACAGGCAAGTTTCAAAAGTGTTGAAATGCAAGTTTTTTCTGCCTTACAAATGCCTCAAAATTTTTTATGTATTTTGGTTTGGTTTCTAGTCTAGTGTAGCTTTGTATTTCTTTTTTTGTTTTTAGAATTTTTGTCGAAACCGCCATCGAGATGATGAAGTGCTTGTTAAATGCGGACGAAGAAGGCCGACGCTTGTTGAAGAACTTGATAACAGACATCGTTGACTCGTTGCCCAAAGTACGATCTAATTTTCTGATAATACTCTATGTTGTAGATTGTTTAAAACAAAACGGTTCGGCACTAGCTATAAGCTCTTTCTTGGCAGTTGACACAATGTACAAAGCAGAAAAATTTTGCTGAACTAAAAATACCATCACAACTATTAATTAGCATGATTGCAGTGATTGCGTCGATTGCTTTTTGCTTTATCGTCACGAAATGGCTTGTGGTACCGGTTTCAGGCTGATTCATCCCATTAAGAATTTTGATATTCCATGAAAATTGTAAAGTGCCAGCTTAAGTTCCGAAATTTTCTGTCGTTCCAAAGGAAGGAATGGAAAATTTATGTCTTTACAACAAAAATACTGTGAACATTTTCGAATTTTTTTTTGGAAATTCCTGGTAGAACCGGAAGTTAGTCGAGCGGTTACGCGTTCGTCTCTGAAGCGGGAGTTCTGAGGTTCAAATCTTGGGCCGGTCAAATCGAACACACTGTTGTCAACTGCTCGCCACCACTGCGACATTTCTTCGAAAGGATCTGTGTTGCTCGCAGACGCAATAATGCGGAGATGGGCTTCATAAACTCATTACACGCTTCGGCGTAATACAGCGAGTATAATGAAGGATTTGATTTGAATTCCCGGTTGAACAAGGTCTTTAGACGAATTAAACACGCAAATATTTGTGGGACCCACATCGACATTCCTTCGTTTACTTCGATGTTACTTTGTTTTTGTTAAGATCTAGTTGAAAGAGCTTAGGATTCACACTTTCAAGTAATTTTTTCAGGTTAACAGCGAAGCTACTGGTTACAGCAAAGTCACTGGTTCACTGGCAGTCACATGTAGTCGCGAATATTTCCTCATTATATCAGCTTTATCGTGCCATCCGAAGGGAGACAAAATTCTCAATCAGTGCAAAGTTTACCGATAGTAAGTGGTCCTTGTTTTCTCGACTTACCTTAACGCCATATTTCTTTTTTCAATCTTCCTTGTTGGTGGTGATGGTGTTATCCGATCCCCTTTTGTGGGAGTGAGACGCAGAGAAACTTCGAACTGACCCAACAATCAGATGTCCCCAAGGTCTGAATCAGAAGTCAAAGATGGAGACGGAAGAGCCAAAAATAGCTTTCTACACCAATGATCCACCTCTACGTGGTGGTGCGTTCCACTTTTTGAATATGGAATGACTAGACAAATTTCCCCGACAGGTTCGACAAGGTGGACGCATCCAAGCTTTTTAGAAACATTTTTCAATTTCTGTGTCAAAGAGCTTGTAAACACCATTATTAGTTTTTCCATTCGTCTTTCAAAGTGTTACATTGTTACAATCCTTTTTTCAGTTTTATGGGTTTGGCGTCAAAGGACACGCATGAGAGTCTTGTGCGCCTCCTAGTGTCAAGTTTGCACTACAGTGAACATGGCCCAGCTCGGATGGTGTTGAACAAAGTTTTGACAACGTGTAGTGAGGTAGGAATTTCAACTATCTGTGTTTTTTCCTTTTTTTTTTAATGAAATTATCAGCCATATGTAAATAATTTCTCTCCAACCACTTCGACTTTACTTCAGTTGTCAGATTCGAGTTCTGGTGTATTTTATAGAATTTCACCTTACACTGCAGTGCATACTGCATAGCGTACTATGCATTGTACTGTTTCATTTTTGAGAGTTTGTTAAAACCTTCATTCTTTGATAAATTGACTGGGTCCTTTCGGGTCACATTCTTGTAGCAGGTGCGGTGCGTCTTTTCAACAACAGCCGAAAATTATTTTTAAAAATCAACTTTCATGACATTTTTGTTACTTTTTCATTATGGAATCTACCAAACATAATGTATTAAACAATACAGTGCTCATAGCAATTTTTGACTTGCTCAAAGTCTTAATCATCATCAAAATCATCGTTAAATTTGCTTACTTATTGTCAAAACGTGTAACAAGTTGGAGATTCATTACCGCGTCATTTTGCAGGGAAACACAGGTTCTTACAACTGCGTTAAGCTGTTGTTAATTAGTGTGCCCAATTGACCAGCTCGGGAATCGAACCTGGAATTTCTAATTCCAGGAACGAGGGCGATAACACTTCTATATATATCACCTCTACCACTTGCGCAGCTCGTTTTTTAAGTTATATGATTTCGTTTCAGTCTGCTCGATTGTACGCCACTGGTTTTCTTCGCATTCTTCTCCGTTCCAACTACCCAGGATTTCTTCGCTGGGGAACTGAGATGCTCACTACGCAGCTGTTTGATAGTAACAACGAAGTTGCCCTTGAAGCGCTTGATATTCTTCACGAAGCCTGCGACGATAGGGTAGGTGATGCAGTAGTTTCAATATAATTTTGACAAGCTTTTTTTAACAGGAAAATGCTCTCTACTTTTTTGTTGCTTCTGATCCAAATCTATTCATAACTCATATCCTTACTCTAAAACTAACCCCAAATCTAATCCAAATTCTATCTCCAACCTAATCTTAACCTTTAAAAACCTAAATGAAATATTGCTCATTTTCCTTTAAGTCTAACGTAAAATTATCCGGTAAAATAGTCACGTCCTATAATTTCCAGCCAAATGCAGGAGTTAGAACTTTTTTCCTCAAAACTTAACAGGTTGGTAACATTTCTTAACGCTTACTAATTTTTCTTAATGTTCAGCATCTTATTCAAGAAAGCACGCGGTCAAATAAATGACCGTACTGCAAGAACTTATTAAGTTCAAGTTGGACTTCGAAAAAAGTTTTGAGACACTAAAAACTTTAGATTTGAAAGTTTCTCATAGTGTTTGCTTACTTAGATATTGATGCTGAAATTTTGCTGCACTTAGATATTAATACAGCTCATAGTATCGTATTTTGTATTTGATGACGAATTGACGATTAGCAGGAACAGACAGCATGAACATTGAACAGCTTGAATATAAATTTAGGTTCATTTTCTCGTTCCGGCCAAGTTAGTCGAATGGTAACACGTTCGTCTCTGGAGCTGGAGGTCTGGGATTTAAATGCGGGGCTGGTTGAATCGGATGCAGTGTTGCCAACTGCTTGCCACCGCTGCGACATTTTGAAAGAAGCTGTGTTGCCTGCCGGCGCAATGACGCGGAGATGGAGCCCGCAAACTCGCTACACGCTTCAGCGTAATACAGCAAGCATAATGAAAGATTCGATTAGCCTCCTCTTGTTCTTGGCCTTCTATCTACACCAACTTTTTGTGTATACAGTAGTTGGATATTACAAGAATCAAATTTCTTCACCGGTAACCTAAGCATTTTCAGGAATACCTCCGAGCTGTAGTCCGATTACGTCCGACGCTCTTGCACTTGGGAGATCGTGGTGCTATGCTAGTGTGTCGCTTCATGTCCGTACCTCAGGGATTCGCGTATTTATCTCACAACAACTATCTTAACCGTGAATTGCAAAGGTGAGCAATTAGAAATCTGGTCAAAGTTGCTAAATAAGCACTATGTAAGGATAGGTATATTATATTTCAGGTTGATATGGCGTCAGCAATAATTTCTGTTTATTTTAATGCGGTTTCCGACTCTTTCACCGAAGTTAAAATACCTTTTTTGACATATAATGTTTGTCCGAGTAATTGGTTCGAATTCGAAAAGTTAATGAAAAACATGAGTTTGAACTGGTTCCAACCGGATTTGATTGCTTATTTCTTGCTAAGCACTTAAGTTTAAATTTTTTTTTAGTAATTGTCTGAAATTCAATAAGTAGACGAAAAAAGTTCCAACTGGTTTCACCCGGTTTTAACCGCTTTTTTTTGGCAGGTGGTGGTCCGAATATAACGAGCGATACGTACTACACGTTGAAGAGCTGCTCAAACTTTCCCTCACCTCATATGAACGTCCAAACAAAGAGGACGGCTTCGTAAGACGAAGTGGAATCAAGTGAGTCGACATTTCGTTGATTTTTACGAATTTTGAAAGATAATAATTGAATTTCGTTTTGCAGTTTTAATGTATAATAGGCCTTGCTGTTATTAACCATGTGAGAACTAAAAATAACCTCTAAGTGTTATCTTTTTTAAGGTTGGAACAAGGATATTGTAACGTGAATCGCATGTTACAGTACCGGTATTTGCTTAACATGTATCTATATAGCGGCGTATCGCATGTTGCCCGCGATATAGAATACATCATTTACATTTCTCCTTTGAGTTCGTAAACACCATTTCTTAACGCTCGATCTACTTTTTATCGAAGTTGGATGAAATCATCGCGGAGGCGTGAGGCACCTACCCTTTCTTTCTACAAAATTCCAAGAAATGTTTTGTAACTCGATCGATTGATAAAATTTCCTGCCGGATCTCTACACGAGGAATTAGTTTTAACTGTTTAGGACCCAGCGTGTGATAAACAGATCGACTACTTCAGAGCTATAATAGCCGGGACAGAATTGTACAGAAACTGAATACTGTATGCTATCGTGCTTTAGTGTTTTGACCTTAGCTTATTTGAGTCGATAGTAATTTAAACTATTTCTTATTGCCGTGTATTGTATAGAAAATGCTATAAGAAATTTAACTTCCCAAGTGTGGCTTTCAAGTGTAACTTCCTAAGTAATTTCCAAAGTACTGTATCTTCCACATTAAATGTCAAATTAACCGTCAATGCTTAGTTTTGAATTGTAACTGGAATACAACGAATGGATGTTCAAGTTCAAGCCTGCATTATCCAGTAGAATCGTACTTGCGGACTTGTGGCTAGTTCGGAAACTTTTACAGATATGGTAGTCTAGATTTTGCGATCAAACTGCTCTAGGCAAAGAAACGAATTTTATAAATTTAACTATATCTAATACTTCATTACGACTTCTCTTTTCTCTGGATTTTGATAAAGTTGCCTTTTATGTTTGCTGACTCCTTTCAAACAAGCTCTTGGCCAAGTGTCTTTGCTTTTGCAAATAGCCGAAAATAGCGACCCATCACCAATGCATCGGCGACACCAGGTTCGTAGTATCACTGCTCTGTACCAATAATGACTGCACAGTGTACAATGTACATTGTGCAAATGTGCGCTTGAGGCCTGGTTTACACTGAACGTAAAGTCATGAGTGTATTTTCAGTTCATCTAAACCAAAATGCTGTACGCCCGGCGTTCTGCCTTACCAGCGTACAAGCTGCCAATTGGTTAGAATTAGAATAAACTAAGGATATGCTAGTACGTTCACAATTTTACGTCCAGTGTAGACTGGGCCCAAATAAATATCAAACTTGCTGTAAACATTTCTTTTTTTATGTCAGGAAAACTCGCCAGAGCGTTTATCTTCCCGCCCATTTGTACGGAGAGCTGTGTCGGCATTCCGGCGGAGCGGAGTTGCTCGCAAAGGAGAAAATCCCTTCGCGGATCGCTGACAATTTGAGAAAACTGGTGGAAGAAGAAACGAGCGCCAAAGCTCCTCTGGTGAAGGAAAATTATAAGAAAGATGATGTTGCTGCCAGCATCACCAAAATGAAGAGCTATGTGTGGGCGTTGGTGAGTAGGAGACACAATTCCATTAATTAGCGCTGGGTAGAGTTAATGAAAACGAGAGCAATCAACATTGAACAGGCACTCTCAAATTTCCTAAGCAAAGAAAATGACAAACATTAAACAAATCTAGAAGAAAGTTGGAGATCTAAGGGTCCTCAATAGCATCTAATCGAACACGACCATAGACCCTCAACCATGGCTGGCCATGGTATAATAAATTTGAACCCAACGTTCAAATAAAATTTAAAAAAAATTTGACTAGGGTAATTTTTTTCGAAACCCATCAACTAGGCTAGCACAAACTGATACTGATACTAAATGCTGCTGATCCTTAGTTAGAAGCTGAAACAACTCTGCATTCCTGTTTCTAGGCTCATATCGGCTCCACTGTCCATGGTCTACCTCTTATCGAAAAGGCTGATGCTCTTCCTCTCATTACTACACTTGCCAGCTCGTCATCGTCTTCGTCAATACGTGGTACTTGCCTTTATGCCCTATCCACTGTTGCCCAGACCATACCAGGTGTAGAGGCATTGCAAAAACTGGGATATCAGGTACTTTGTTTTGAAATGTCTTCGCTTCAAGAGCTTTATTGGCCATGTGCATTGTGCAGCTTTAAAAGCGTTTTGCAAATATTTGCAGTTTTCGTAATTTGTGTTGAATTTGCTAATATGATGTTGCTACATGGTGTGTGATCAGATTTGTAGTTCAGGTTTTAGTAGAAACTTGGTAAATTTTGATTTTGTCAACGTTTAGATATGTAAATTTTGTGAACATTCAAGTTATAAAGTTAGAATGATACTTTTTTTTCAAGATTTTTTACCAATTTTTTGCAGCAAAACTTGCGGCATTGTTTTGCTGTTAGGGTATAAAATGCTTTTCCATTCTCTCTGACATTATACAGGGTGGCCTTAAAAGTAAGTTAACAGTTGTAATTATTGTTTGTATGCTTAAAATTACTTGCTAATTACAGTTAATTCAAAACATATTTCTCAAAAGTAAAGCCAGTGGAAAGATATCTCTGAGTAGAACGAGTTTGCGGTGTCCAAGTGATAAGATTTCAAATTAAAATCTGCGAAAACAGTGAACCTTTTTTTGGGCCTCCATGTACAACTGTACGAGGTATGTTCAATAAGTAATGAGAAAATGTCAGGAGAAGCCCCATTTATTTCCATAGGCTCACAAAACTTGGTCTCCTTCAAAATTACTACCTCCCGCATCTACACACGTCTTCATGTGTAGCTCCCGATTCTGGAAAATTTTCTGAAAGTCCTTCATCAGTGATCCCATCAGACAATTTTCCGATGGCTATTTCAACTCCTGAGCTGAGTGAAATCTGATTCTTTCAAGGCTTTCTTTCACGCATGGGAACAAAAAGAAGTCACACGGGGCTAGGTTAGGGCTGTAGGGTGGGTGTTGTACGGTTTTCATTCCCCTATCGGCCATTCAGGTGATGACCAGTGTTGACTTGCGACATGGAGCATTATCCTGGGGGAATCACCATTGACCGTTCTTCCATTGCTGAGTTCTCTTCTTTGGTAGAAACTTGGCACAAATTTTGTGGAGTTCAAGGTCTTCGGTGAGAATTGTGTTTACTATGCCAATACCAACAGCTTCAGATAACATCCTCACAGACATTTGACGGTCTTGCATCATCAATTTCTGCACTTTCTGAATGTTTTTCTCCTTGCGTGCACTTTTTGGTGCTCCAGATCTGGATTCATCTTCCAACTGTTCGCTTCCTTTGGAAAATTTGTTGAACCATCGATAAAAACTTGCCTTTTCTCATCTGTTCATCCCCAGAGGCCTCCTTTAACTTTCCAGATGCTTATTGCTTGGTTTTCTTAAGTTCAACACAAAATTTAATGGCATAACGTTACTCTATGTTTTCTAGCTTCTTGCTACGTGCTCACAGATCGGCAAACCTTGTCAGATTGGTTACAATACACTCAATACTATATTAAAATATGTCGAGATAGATAGCTGCCGATTAGCCATTTTATAGAATGTTTGTGTAATTCACCATGAAGTACCATTTTAATTGAATAACAGTTAATGTCTTTCCTGATATTTTCTCATTACTTAATGAACACACCTCGTACATACAGAAAATAATCTGTAGAAATAGACAGCGAAAAAAGCTATTTTTTGTAGGTCTTCGTATCAAGCAGATTACTATATTATATGTACTATATTTTTTCACTTTTATAATGTTCAAACAAAAAATCCCAAATTATTCTAAGCCATCAGCGTCAAAACCGCCTCGACGTAGCAGTTTGCTTTTATACGTAAATAACTTCATTTTAACAACTTTTTAGTGTGTGTTGAGAACGGTGAGCAATTCTGAACTCCCTGACCCTAGCAATCGACAGATGACCCCATCTCAACCCATAGTAACCCCGAGGATACTCCGTACTGATCCGTCAACAAAGTCATTAACTTCTCAACTCTCGGTCACTTCCACGTCCTCAATAGGACACAGGTTTGCATTGAGTATTTGGAAATTAAAATCTAATTTTGTGAAAAGTTGAAATCTTTGTGAGGCCTCTCAAGGACTTGAGGATCTAAGAGCGGGAATCCAGCTCTAAGAAAGTGATGACTGGGTTCTCCGTCGCAGATTATTGCAGCTCTCCACCGAGTGATAGTTAGAACCATTTCTCTCCCGGATGTTCCAGCGTACCACTGGAATTGTAGGTAGGTACATTACGTTGCACCACGCTCTCATCCACGGAAAAAGTCGAGCATTCCAAGCGCTATTGGTGGCAATTTAGATCGATTCCTTGTGTGAATGGTTCTGTGCTGTTCTATTGGCTCACTGGAGTCGAAAATTTTTGTGATGTTTCAGAAGGTGGCGGCTTCGTATTTTGATTTTGCCTTAAGCGCTGAATATTTTTTTAAAATTTTACGTTTTTAGAAAAAGTCCTGGGGGCAGCGTAAGCAACTGCAGCTCTTCCTCGGACGTCACCCAATCGTCATCGTTTAGCGCTTCGAAGCCCGATCGCCCGTCGAAAATTTCTTCAAAAGCCACCTCCAAGTTTAAATGTTGGTACAGTGTTAATCACAGTAAAGCCTTATTTAAAATAGTAAAGGTTTTAAACGTTCCGGACTTGGCTACGTCCAACATCATTAAAAAATGATAAAGTCTTATTCAAATGGAATTAATCAGGTTGTACAATAACTTGAAAATTGATTTACTGTAAACTGAACAGGTCTTAAAGTAGCTATTAGCAGTTGTATATGAGTTAAGTACTTGTTAACGTAATTGTAGGGGTCTTTACTTTTCTGTTTGATGGCATTTGATAATGTTTTACAGTACAGTAGTTTTGATTGTGGTGTTTGCATTACTAACATATACTTTGCAATGCTGTGAGGCTGTAACTTTTATCCATTGTAATTTTTAAAACTACTTCGTGCTTTTGTAGTTCGACAACACACCCGGAGTTCTTCTGAAAGTAAGGCTCCAATGACTCCGCCCGTGGATCTAAGTTCACCGACAAGTGTTTTTGACTTCTCAAGTAAACATTCAGTAATTGTAATTACGTTTTATTCACCAAGTTGCCTTGGGCAGGAGACAGCGAAGGGACCTTTCGGTCTTCGAGTCAAGCTACCACCTGTCTACCTCACACGGTGGAGGTTTCACGCTCTCTAATCCCTGAACGTCAAGCAGGGAAGCTGTGAATAACAATTTTTAGTCTTTGGTTTGACCCGACCGGGAATTGAACCCAGGTCTACCATCAAAAGCAGCCAGACGCTCTATCCACTCAACCACTGATCGGCGTGTGCAGTTGTTCATTCTTTAAGTCATTTTTTTGCACTTTGTCGGCTGAAACCATTTTGATTTTCCCTATGCTTGAGAGCATAATGTGACGGAGTTGTCCTATCATTGATCCTCAAGGATGCGTTGTAAAACCCAGGAGAGAAGCTTCATTTCCACCTTGCTTGGCAATTTTGGGCACTCTATCGCTGGAGGCTGTTAGGGTGCCAACATACCCAACGGTTACATCTTACAGTTTTGCTTGGTGGGGAAATTTTATATTCTGTCCCTAAAGAAGCGCGGAAAAAATC
Organism: Trididemnum nubilum; assembly: GCA_963965965.1. Taxonomy (NCBI): domain Eukaryota; kingdom Metazoa; phylum Chordata; class Ascidiacea; order Aplousobranchia; family Didemnidae; genus Trididemnum; species Trididemnum nubilum. The sequence goes on along the minus strand of OZ014482.1, from coordinate 22,449,868 downwards.
TGTTAGATATGTAGCTTTCTCAGTAATCACGTTTTTATTTACCAAATTACCTTATCCATAAACGTTTCGATCTTCGATTCAAACTTCCACCAGCCCACCTTCTTCCCTCGCGGTGGAAGCTTCACACTGTCCCTTTTCTTGTTGAACGTCAAGCAGGAAAGCTGTGAATTAGAACATTCTTTATCTTTGGTCTGACCCGACCGGGAACCGACCCCAAGACTACCCTTTCACTAGCATACACTCGACCATTGATCGGTTTATTTTACTCATTGTAAAATTATGCTTCTCGGTACGGAAACACCATTTTTGGTTTCAGTAACTTCACCTAAAATCAGTAGCAATTCGCCGAGTCCTCAACGAACCCTGACTGGTGACAGTGGTCACTCATCTCGTGGTTACATCCAGCGAAGAAAACAGAGCCTACCTACGTTTCCGAGCCATGATAGACGAGCCATGACAATAAGCGGAACGATGTCGCGCTCTCCTGTGCATCACAGCAAACCGAAATTTAAAGATCGAATATTTGGTGAGAGTTTTTGGAATATGTACTGTAAGTTAAGAGCTCTAAAGAGAAAATTTTACGGTTTGCGTATAGTCGTTTGAAGTAAAAATAACTAGAGTTATTTTCATTAAAATTATGTAAGATTTATTGAATAAATTTGAAGCAATTTAACATGACGGTCTTGACACTTTGTGGTCTAAATACACTTCAAAAAAGTTCTTGTTTTTCTGGTCCCGTAAAAGTTATAAAAATGAACCCTGTGAAAATAAGACTTCCCGATTTTACGTCTAGTGCAATTCAAACATTAGTGATATAGGCATGATACACACTTCACAGTATAATTCACATTTTAGCTCCTGTAATGTCTTATGCTTTCAAACAATTCCCAAAAGAGATCATGTGTACTCAAAATTATTACTCATCCATGTATGCATCTGTGCTTTCTTGTAATTTGATTATCTTAATGTTTCAGTTACACTTGCGAGAAAGGTAGGAGAATTCAAGGCAGTTGTTACCATTTTTGCGCTTATTACCTTTTGATTTTAATAAACTTTTAAATTTTCAAGAGATATTTCTGCGAAGAAATCGAAGAAGATCCGTGAACTACAGCCCAACTCATGTAAGTGGTGTCGTGATGACAAAATTTGCGAAATATACTTCTAACTTTGCTGGTTTGAAATAGGTTTTGTATGTCCCGCTTTTGGTAAAGTTTTTGACGTCAATAGGACTTAATGTTAATAAATAAACAATCAGTTTTGCTTACCAAGCTAAAGTTTAGCCAAAAGCAGGTCATGGAAATTGGTAAATGTGAATTTTGGCGACATCAATTCGATTCTACTTGAACATTTTAATTTTTAACAAGTTTTTTTCGATTAAGAATGTCACAATCCTGCGTCATCTTGAACTCTTTTACTTTCTCTATGACGTAGAATTCCTTTCAAAAAACATTTAAAAATATTAGGATACCATCCGATTTTTAATTTTTCTAAGTTTATAATTCATCAAAATTAAACTCTTTCAATGTTACAGGCTCCTCTTCTTCCTCAAGACGACGCTTCTTCCGGATACGCATCGGACCAGCAACATCCGCTCGACTCCATCATGGAGCATCAACGGAAACAGGAAGAGGATGAAATCGTCCGTCTTTCCACCCACATCGATGTGGTGCAAAAGGGGCATATTTGCAACACTCTTCCACTCTCCACCAGCCACTCAGTGGAGACTCTCAAAACGGAAACGGTGGAACTGCATCCACCTCCGGAGACAGATGACGATGGATGCGGAACGTTAAAAGCGGATTTTTCGTCGTGGAACACGAATAACTCTGGTCAAACGCAAAATATTTTGCCAAAGAACGACAAAATTGAAAAAGGCAATTTTTCCCGCGAAGAAAACCAGTTTGAACCGGTTAGAACCTGCTCCATATGTCGTAGTATTGAAACACTTCCCAGCCAGTCGTTGATCAGACGTCTTCCATCGTTTCCCGACGATATTCGCAACTACAACGTCTACGAAGCTCAGACGACGCCTCAATCGTGCACGAAAAACCACAGTAGAACACTACTTGTTCGAAAACACAAACTGCAAAAAACGCGCAGGCGAACTCTGTCTGCAGGTCACATTTCAGACTCGATCATAGCCGCTGCCTCTAAGAACAACTTTAAATTAAACGCTGAAGCGCTCCGAATACCTTCAACTCTCGACACACCACCAACCACGGTTTCATCACTTGGTGGCGCTGTTCAAAGCCCCGCTAAATCCTATTCCTCCGATATCAAAAGCGAAAAGCGGGACCGCGGGAATACGCAGACGTCACTCGATTCAGGCGTCATCCCTGACGCAAATATGACGTCATCGCCATTACATTACAAAGTACCTCACATCATTTCCAGACGATCGTTGACGCTGCCAGCTTTAAAAACCCAACCTTCAACTGTAAAGCCTCAAAACGACTGGAAGTTTTCCGCTCCGAAAGGTAATTGTGTTACACATTTCGTGAAAATGTCTCCAAAAGCGGGGGCGATTGGAGAACCTAATCCTAAACCGACGTAAAAATTACCATTAAAGTTTAATGTAGTGCATTTAATTAGTCGGCAGGAATGTTGGTGAGCGAGCTTTTTTGGTCGGACGACTCCATAACTGAATTGTTCTTGAAATTTGCTTACTGATTTCTCTCGACAAAACTGTTTGTAGACTTCCAACAATTATTGTAAAACGAAGTTGTATAGGATTTAAATTTTGCAATCTTGCTGGTCGCACAGTCGTTGCTGTATGTTCTACTTGTTATCTGCAGCATTTTGTGCCTAAAAGAAACTTTATCCATCCATCCGTTTTGTAGTTCGCTAAGATCTAACCTTTTTTTCAGGTCTTGCTTATCTGCGCTCTTTGAGAGAATATGAAAGGCCAGTGTTTGGAAGCGAAAATTCGACATTAGAAAGGTAAGCTCATAAGTTTTTTTTATTTTGGTTGTAAAATTGTAAAAAGCGCCACCACTCGGCTAGTGGTACTGTGCACACTGAACGCTAGTAGCGACACGGGGGTCGAGATTGGTACAGAAACGATTTTGAATAGCGAAAGTAACGGGAAAGCATTCGTTTCAGAAAACTTTTACTTCAAATTTTGCCACATCTTACAGCTTCATTTCTCGGTCAAAGCAACAATGTGCCACCATAGTAGCATTGTTTAGAAGTTCAACACGAGAGACCGCCTGTTTCTAAAACCTTGCAAAACCTAAACTTTAAATGAAGTTCTTTTATAGATGTTTAGTAACATATAGAAAGTAAGACTTATTTAACAATCAATCAGCGAAAATTATATTAAAATAATTTTTGGCTGATTGTTTTAAAATTTTTATGTATTGCTTGTATTATGGTTGTAGTTAAGTGTTTGTTAATTAAATTTTTTTTTCTACTTGAAATGACTGCCATTAGTCGCCAAGTGAGAAGCTTCACATCTAAGAGCGATTCTCTGAAGAACTCAACTTTTCACCTCTCTCTCTTCATTGTGCGCTTTTCCGTGAGAGTTGCGGGGGCAGCAGCTCGAGATTACGCCGCCGCACTTCACTGTCTTGCATCACCCCTATCATTTCGCTTGGGTGAAGTCCCAAGTGATATATCCAAGATCCTCAATGTAATCGGTCCATGTAGTTCTTAGTCGTCCTTCTGAATTCTAGATGGACGTAGGACCTAGTCCATCTAGTTTTAGGTCCTATGTCCATCTAGAACTAAAATTAACGCATGATGTTGATGTTTTCTCAAGAATGTTGTTCTTAATTATTACGGTTGTCAAACTATCTCCATTGCTGCCTTTATTTTGCTTGGATGAAGTTCTAAGCGATTCCATATGGATATAAGATCATCTGTCCAAGTGGCCATCTTGTTCCAGATTGTCCATCCGAACTTTTTAACTTACTCGGATGTTTGGAGTGACTTTTGAAAAAAATTTCTCAGCCAACAGATGTTTTTTGCAGTTCCTTTTTGAGCGCCGATATTTTGCCGTCGGATGAACGCGATCAGATAATAGAAAACACACATTATGTTGGAATCGCCATACCCAACGTCCTCTCCGAATTATTCAAGGTATTTTAGTGCATATTGCGGTACGAGTTTTGTAATGTACTCGTAATTTTACATCAGTTGCTTTAGACACGTTGAGTAATGTACTGTATTTAGTCTGCTTACATGTCCAATGGACTGACAGTGTTTCTAAAGTTATTTTTAAAAGGAAAAATGCTGAATTACTGTAGGTAATAGAAAGTTAATTTTTACCCTATTTTTTTGTGGTCTTGTTAGGCCAATAAATCTTCGTATTTCGTGGAGTTTGTCATTAAATTAATTTCGTTGCTTCAAAAAAATTTCAATATCGATGTAATTTGAGAAAATCAAGGCAATTTGCAAGATTGTGCATTTTTTATGAAACTCCAATTTATGTTTTGAATTCGTTTTTCCTCGATACGATGTTTTAAGTTGGGTTGGATCCATTCGTTTTATTGTTAATTCATAATTTCAAATTCATTGACTTTGAAAAAACTAAATTCAAAAAATTCATTGACTTGCAAACGTTGCATTCAAATTCATCAATAACTCGTGAGCGGATTCAAAATTCAAATTCAATCCAACTATAGGTATTAAGTGAAGAATTTTTTGTTTCCAGCCTTCGATTGGCCAAATTCCAAGAAGCGCTCTAATGAATCCTTCAACTCTGCTTAAAGAAGCTCAAGAAAAAGGTAAATATTTTGATTTGGGGTCGAAATACTAAAAGTTCATTGGGAATCTTTTTCACACAAATGCAACCTAATTGTTTTGTGCCACCAGCAATCCAAATTCTTTCATTTTTACAGACAAGCAAATGGAAGAAGCTGAACTGATGCGTGAACGCAAAGTATCAACCGCCCGCCAAGCCCCCAAACTACGTGGCTTGGACGAGTCCACGTTTGGCCCGGCCGTGGCGGTCGGACTGAGCAACACGAAGTGCGGGCGTCTGCACTCCACCATCATGACTCCGTGCGGACGGACTCCGGAAAGTTTGCTGAGTGAAACCAGCGACTTTTGCTTCATTGGTAAAAATAGTTTTGAAGCTTAGGTGTTAAATGGCTATTATCAAAATGCGGATTGTTTGCGTACACTATCTTCCCGTTGTAAATTTGAAATACCCAATAATCGAAAAATGTAGTAAAATGCGCGTAGTTCGTAAGGGAGCGCAAACAAATTAATCATCATTTTAGCCTCTACAGGTATTTTAATTTTTTTACCTTTCTTTGATGGCAGGAGTTTCGTTTTAAGGGTGAAAATATCTTTCATTTTCTTTGATGCGGTGTTCTTTCATAAATCGCCTTTTGTTCGCAAATGGGTTGACTTTTGATTTTGGTACAAATCGATTGTCTGCTGTAGATGATGGAAAATTAAAGAAGTTAACGTCCACAATTATTGATCGACCACAGAGCATTATTACGCGGTTACGCGCGTAAGAGCTGTCATGATCTTATTGCAGTTTTTCTCACAGTTGAGGTTTCCAAACTTCTGTAATTATGGGCTGTTGCAAATAGCATGGCTCAGTTTCCTCCCTCAACCACAGTTTTCTATATCCACAACCCAGAGTTATAAGTCGCGCCGGGCTTTTCCGCGGTTGTGGGCCGGGTTCGGGCTTGAAATTGACAAAATATCGGGTTTAATTTTGGCTTGATATACATACTTGACTTGTGTGTATTATAATACAAAAGCGTAATTAATACATCTTTGGAACACTAAAGATGAATTTACGCAGTATCTATTTTTCGTCCGTTTTTTTACGTTTTTGCTTCTCCGTGAAAAAGTATGCGCTTTTTTATCCGCATTTTTATAGCCCATATCCGCACTAATTAGACTGTAGCATATAGATAAAAATTTTGTTCAAAAATTTTGTGTATGAGTGATAACATGGTAGCATATAGATAAAAATTTTGTTCAAAAATTTTGTGTATGAGCGATAAGAGCGATATTTCAAAATTGAGCTGTTAGTACCCCTTCACAATTTTTTTTTTTTTTGGGGGGGGACTTCTGTCCAGTATGTGACAGCCTAGTAGTGCGGATATGGACATATAGAACTGCGGAAGAAAAAGCGTATAGTTTTTCACGGAGAAGCAAAAATGGACGAAAAATGAATGCTGTGTAAATATACCTTAAAGGACTACTTTGTTTCAGCACCATCAATAATATTATTAGAACACGATTTTTTTGCGTCTCAGTTGATCAGCAATCAGTAGCTTGAACCGCTTACTAGCAATAATAATAGTAATTGCAATTTATATCCCCCTTGAGATAACACCAACAAGTGTAAATGCATCTGACTAACGGGCCAAAGTAACATTCAAATAGCTTTACAGAAATAAAATTAATACACAGCAGAGGTACTAATTCTACAGCAATAAGCAGCAAAATACTGGCATCAAACAGTGGTAATATCCTCAAAGGCTAAATTAAAATAATATGCTTTTAGACGTTTCTTGAATGGGGACTAAGTTTCAAGTATCTCACGCAAAGATAGTGGCAACGAATTCCATACCTTGGGTGATGCACACGAAAACATAGATTGGGATCTAGCAAAGTTTAAGCTAGTTACCGCTTGAAGCAGCCAATTATCATCATTAACACGCAAGCTGTATCTTTCCGAAACAGAACGAGAGTTGATTAAATTTTTCAAATATGTAGAGCATAACCATGCAGGCACTTGTGTGAGAGCAAAGCAATTTTAAATTCAATACGAAATTTGACTGGTTAAAAATGAAGGCTTTTCAAATATGGTAGCATATGCATACGGAAAGCAGAACCACGAAGTCCAAAAATAAATCTCACTGCAGAATATAAAACTTTTGTTAACTTTTGCAATAAATATTCTGGTAAGTTATAAAACAAGGCATTGCAATAATCAATATGGGACAATATCAAAGAATGAACTAGCTGAACTTTTAAAGGTTTAGTAAGCTTAGATGCAATTCTGCCTAAATTACGTGAATTGGCATAACAAGTACTAACCACTCTATTGATATGCTTTTTAAGGTTCAGTCTGTCATCAAATATTTCACCAAGAATTTTGACAAAATCATTAGGCAATAGGCATAGGTAAAGAACAGCTATCATCAATTTGTATGTTAGAAATTATTCTGGATTCAATGTTACGGTTAGATAAAATTTTGATGACTTTGGTCTTACTTTCATTCAATTTTTGAAAAATACAAGTTATCCAATGCTTTAAATCTTGCAAAAGGCTCAAATTTTGTGTTTAATCATGTCTACAGAAAAATCTTTATCAAAAGAAAGATAACACTGCATATCATCAGCATATGAATGCACAAAAAGACCATGTGAATAATATTAGCAATTAATTCAGCACTTTTAAAATACAAGTTAAATAGCACTGGCCCTAAAATTGAACCCTGGGTTACACCAGACTTAACATCAACTGTATTAAAAGTACAGCCAGCACCTTTAACAAAGTAGCTCCTATTATTTAAATTGGTTGAAAACCATTCTAAAGCTACATCAGAAAAATCAAATTCAGCGGACAATTTACTAAGCAGGAGATCATGTTTAACTGTATCAAAAGCATCTGACAAATCAAACAAAAGAACTACCGCATTTGACTTGGCATCTAAAAATGACAAAATATCATTGTGAATTTTTACAAGGGCAGTTTCACAGCTATAGCTAGATCTGTAAGCTGATTGCGAATAGCCATGCAATGAATTTTCAGACAGATATGTATTAATTTGGAGAAAAACACATTTTTCAATTATTTTGCCAAGAAAAGGCAAATTGCTTACAGGTCTAAAATTTTTAATATTATTATAATCTAAGTTCTCATTTTTAATCAAAGGAGTAACACATGCCTTTTTGAGAACATCTGGAAAATAACCCAGGCTCAATGAAAGATTAACAATATGACGAAAAGCAGGTAGTAATAAATCAATGCACTTCTTGAGAATACTGGTTGGTAGTCAATCAAGATCACATGTTTTAGATGGCATAGACTCAATTATAGCTTTTAAACCAGCTAGAGATAGTGGTTCAAACTTTCTAAATTTGGAAGCACATGAAGATTTAACTACATTTATATGAACATCAAGTGTATTGCAATTATGGTAAGACATGTCACTATAAATTTGTTCAATCTTAGCATTAAAATAGTCAGCAAATTGACATGCTTGCGCAGTGCTTGTGATAGTGGGATGATTTCCCTAAAATCTATCCAACAACTGATTCACAACATTATAGGTGGCTCTAGCGTTACCTTTGCAATAAGCTAGTTTTTCTTTGAAATATTTTTCTCTTTCAATACTATATACTTTATTAGCCTGTTTACATGCTGCATAAAATTTAGATTTATTTTCGAAAGATTTATTCTTCCTAAAAGCTCTCTCAAAAACTCTTCTGCGTCCTCTAGCATTTTGACATCCCAAATTCCACCATGGCGTTTTAGATGTTTGGATATATTTTTCAACCAGGGGAGCATGCTTTTCCAAGATTTTACTTAGTATATCATTATAGACAACAATAGAATCATTAAAGTTTTGACATTGCAATATCAATTGAACTATATCTGATTGTTCCAGATCATATCTTAGTAATTCAAAATTAATTTGCTTCAAATTTCTTACAATTTTTTTAACCAATGGCGCGTATACAATAACCGTATACATTTTTAAACTAACTCAACTTTCGGGCTTTTCGGGCCTTATTTCGGCTTAAATCACTTTTCGGGTTCGGGCCTATACTAGTCGGCTCGTTTGGAACTCTGCCACAACCAAGCCACCTCTGACGCGGTGTTCGTTACTAAACTGTCTTTCAGTGATCAACTTGCAATTATTGCTCTTTTAACTTTTAGGAGGTCAGTTTGTTGAACCTGGTAGTGAAGAACACGTCGCTCTCCTACACGAAGAAATCATACTACTTGTAACTAATTTGGCTAGTTCAGTCGGGGTCAAAGGTCATGAAACATCTTTGCTATTGTAAGTAAAATTTGTTTTTGTTATCGAAGGGCCACAGATATGCTTGGGGCAAGGTTTTGAACTGGCAGTTGTTGATGGGATGTATTAGAATTTGGCTAATAGTCATGAAAGATTTCTCCGAACTAGGACTGATTGACTGGAAAGTCTACCGATCAATGTACTGTAGGGCACACCAAAATTCCACTTTTTTTTCCAAACATGGACATCAGTATTGCAATCCGTGAGGATGTCCGAAAAAACGCTGCTGTGAAAAAATCAGGGAGTTTCGTCAAGTATTCGCGCTGCAACAGCACTTTTATGTTTTAGGGGGGTATTTTCTTGAAATTTGGGGGTACCAATATCTAAAAAGTGCTATATTTTTATTTTTACGTAAAAGAATCGTTTTTGCACGTGATTATATTTACGTGCCAAGGTTGACTTATCAATCTAAGCATAATTTGCCGATACTGCTGCTTAACAAGGACTTTTTTGGGGTAATTTTTCTCATTTTAGAGCAATTTTTGAACAAAATTTCAGGTATTTTTCTAAGTTTCAGCCATTTTTTGAGCATGAATGTACTGAACATGTTAATACTACACTTTGTGAGAAAGGTGTTTTAGGGCAAACTTTGTTTTAGAGCCTGAACACCACGTCAAGGTGTTGCCCGTCGTTCAGGTTCCTCTGTTTTTTATCCCGGAGAGGGCCCTTTTCCTGCATGTCATACAGGGAACGATCACGGTTGGGAATGATCAGTTCAGTGTGTTTTGGCCAAAGTGGATTTACGAAAATCTGGGTAGAGCTTTCGTGTGTCTTCTACACAGTGTAGTAGCATCCTCCTTTGTTCCTCATTATCCGTCAAAACGTCCTTGAACTCCTCCATCAGTCTCACTCCTCTTTCCGCCACATCATTCACAACTTTGAGGTGAATAGTGAGAATAAGTTATGATATTCAGTTAATAGTTTGGACTAAATGTGAATAGATTTGACCTCAATATGTTGACAGTGACACCAGATATCTAGCTGTGTGACAAAAAAATAATTCTACACTTCCTTTATCTTAATTAATCTAAAAAACAATTAAGGTTATTGGATCACAATATTGAATTATGACGTTGCCATATACCACGTGTAGTGTTGCAAAGTATTTTCATTAAAGCATCAGTGCAGTTGCAAAGCATTAGTATTAAGTTTGTTTAAGCTGGGGAACAAAAAGATGGTCTCAACAAGATCTACAGATGTAGCATTTCCTCTTATTGGCAAGCCAATAGATACGCTCTCCTCTTTGAAACTACCCACGAATTTGGAGAAGATGCAGAGATTTTTGTATGATTTTAAATGTGACAAATTTAGCAAACAGAAATCAATCAATCGGACTTGCCACGAAGTTGTTCTCTAGTGGCAAAAAGTTGCAGAGGGTTCTACTCCTGGATACACTTGCTTCCTAAGTGTAAATTCTATCAAGACCAGAATCAATACGCTTTGGGAAGAATACAGGACAACGCAAGCTTGGGGAAAAAGGAGTTCTGAAGAACATTCTAAGGCTTCCAAAATTTTCAAGGAAAAGTTAGAATCTCTTTTTGATATTGTTTAGCCGGATATTAAGTTTAGACTGTGTGAAGACGATTGGAAATTTGTGCAGGATCAAAGAATGGAACGAAAGTCGACGTTTGGTAACGGGGACACCAAATTATTGGCTCGTTTGGAGCGAAAGAAGATACGCGGAGAAAACCACAAGAGACGGCAGGACCAGGCAAAAGAGGAGAAAGAAATGCTCACAATGGTTTTGGGGGGTAAAGAAAGCAATGGGTCAGTTGAGGAACAAACGGGTGAAGATTTCTGTGAGCCTCCTTCTAAGCAACCGAAAAATCCGGACCGGATTCTGCTGCACGTGCCACGGAATATTGCATCAACGTCTCAGGTGGTGATGACTGCAGACCGACATAAGATTTCGAGTAATGCTCTGAATGACATCATCGCATCAATCATCAGAGAAAGTCAAGGATGCGTAAAAGATTTTGTGCTTAGCCAAATGAGTACTTTAAGAGGACGTAAGAAGCTTCGTTCCTTGAAGTTCGAGTCAGTAAAGGAAAATTTTTGGCCGGGTTGGATGATCATTACTTCACAATTCACTGGGACGAAAAGTTATTGAAATGCGGAAAAGCCTATACTCACAAGGAGCATCTAGCTGTTTTGGCCAGTTCTACAAACGGGAAACTGGTGAAGTTATTGGGCATTACAGATCTTGATAGCGGAACTGGTTTAAATCAAGCGAAGGCAGTCAAAAATATGCTGGATGAATGGAGCATTGAGCAGCGATGTGTTGCAATGTGTTTCGACACAACTGCATCCAACACCGGGAAATTCGCTGGAGCATGTATTCTATTGGAAGCTCTTATAGGCCACCCATTACTGTGGACATCATGCCGTCACCATATGCCGGAAGTCATTCTGGGAGATGTCTTCAAAGTAATACTCGGTCCTTCCAGTAGCCCCAAAGTAGAATTTTTTGACATTTTGAAATCAAAATGGCCAACACTAAATTTATCTTCAATTACCTAGTCTGACCTTACCAATTTGGGACCACTGGACAGTTTCAAACTTAAGGCATAAGAGAGTCTTCAACTTCTGTGCTCTGACGAAAGCACCTACTTACCCAGAGATGACTTTGATGAATTACTGAAGCTGAGTTTGTTTTACCTCGAACAGCAAAGTGTTAGTAACTTTGCGTTTCGGCGCCCAGGAACACAACATCGTGCGCGGTGGATGTCGACGCCAATTTATGCATTTAAGATGTATCTTCTCCGCAGTCAACTGGATGTAGATGCTACTCTTGTCAATGGATTGAGGCGGTTCTGTAACTTTGTGTCCATCTTTTATGCTCCATATTGGTTGCAGTGCCCTTTAGCTTCGGAAGCAGCTGTGAACGACTTGGAGTTCCATCGATCCCTGATGAACTACTCTAGCGTTGATGAAGAAGTTGCTGAAGCTGCCAGACATGCCTTTTTGAGACATAGGTGGTATTTAACAGCTGAGTTAATACTACTGGCATTGTGCTTTCAGCAACTGCCCGACATCGAATATGAAAAGTTGGCTTTCAGCATGTATAAAAGCTATCAAAAACATGTATCTTTTGTCCAAAATCCAACTGCCCCTCTAATCTCGTAGAATCCTCAATTTCCCAACTTATCCTTAGACACTTGTGTCTCTGACCTTGTGAGTGAGCGATCGGTGATCATTTTCCAGCGACTGAACCTCTCCTTGCAAGACATTCGCTTTCTAACGTATTCACGGGATAAATGGTGCGATTTCGATGAGTATAAGAAATTTAGAATGCTGATTAATGACCTCAAAGTTGTGAATGATGTGGCGGAAAGAGGAGTGAGACTGATGGAGGAGTTCAAGGACGTTTTGACGGATAATGAGGAACAAAGGAGGATGCTACTACACTGTGTAGAAGACACACGAAAGCTCTACCCAGATTTTCGTAAATCCACTTTGGCCAAAACACACTGAACTGATCATTCCCAACCGTGATCGTTCCCTGTATGACATGCAGGAAAAGGGCCCTCTCCGGGATAAAAAACAGAGGAACCTGAACGACGGGCAACACCTTGACGTGGTGTTCAGGCTCTAAAACAAAGTTTGCCCTAAAACACCTTTCTCACAAAGTGTAGTATTAACATGTTCAGTACATTCATGCTCAAAAAATGGCTGAAACTTAGAAAAATACCTGAAATTTTGTTCAAAAATTGCTCTAAAATGAGAAAAATTACCCCAAAAAAGTCCTTGTTAAGCAGCAGTATCGGCAAATTATGCTTAGATTGATAAGTCAACCTTGGCACGTAAATATAATCACGTGCAAAAACGATTCTTTTACGTAAAAATAAAAATATAGCACTTTTTAGATATTGGTACCCCCAAATTTCAAGAAAATACCCCCCTAAAACATAAAAGTGCTGTTGCAGCGCGAATACTTGACGAAACTCCCTGATTTTTTCACAGAAGCGTTTTTTCGGACATCCTCACGGATTGCAATACTGATGTCCATGTTTGGAAAAAAAAGTGGAATTTTGGTGTGCCCTATTTTGTACTGGTTTCTCTACGCAGTTTTATTTCACGGCGTTTTCTCTTTGAAGTTTCAACTTTTATTTTTTGATGGAAATGATGCACATTCCAGTCCAACATATGAGCTTATTTTTCATGTCAAGTGATTTATGCAGCTATAAAGCCGATCTTTTTTACAAACCTAACAAACTTCTAATTCGTAATTTACCTCTGGTGCTGGAAACAAACTTTGTACAACTTTGTTATCTTCTTCGCTGGAAATGCATAATGGCACAGACTTGAAACTCAACTGTTTGTTTTGTTTGTTAAGAATGAAAGAAAAGAAGCCGGAGGTTTTCGACTCGATTAACCTCTACAACAACATCGTCCTTATCATGAGCGAACACAGTTTCAGATTGGCTTCAAGAAGATTTGTGCAAGAACTCTTTCAAGATATCCGTTTCACTGAAGTAGGTGTTCTACTATTTTGCTCTAGCTGTACGTTTTAATTTTAAAGGAAGTCAATCGATTTGTGTTATTCCAGCAGTCATCAATGCAATTGCATTAACCGTATTTTAGTGATTAAGTATTGGACTCTTAATCTTACCGAATGGATGCTGATTTGATTCTGATCTACGACATAAGGGGGCAGGCATAAGGGCGCAGAAACGTAAATTTGCAATCTGCAGTAACATTTTCGTGCTTCGGAAATAATTATGTAATCAAAGAAAAGAACTTGATTAATGAGTATTTTATTTTATTTTTGAAAGTCAAGTTTTGAAAGAAGTTTTTTGAATTCGCTTCCTGCCTTGAGTTCTCAAATATCGCACAAAGCACTTTCCTGAAACTGTTTTTAGGTCGTCGTGCACTAATCTTGAACGAACATTTAAAAAGAAATGTTTATTTTTAGTGAGCTGATTTGCTTTACGTTATCACGTCAGCGGTTGTTTTCTAACGCAATCATTTAACTGCTTTCAAACGCAATGATTTTACTGTTGTACTTAATGCGTTGAGCAAACAAATATAATTAGTCTTTTGTCCTGCTGCGAAGCAAAATCAAATATTAAATCTTTCATTTTCCCGCTCATTACGGTAGTGCTTTGTGCGATAATTGAGAACTGAAGGCAGGAAACGAATTAGAAAAACTTTCTTTCGAAACTTGACTTTCAAAAATTAAATAAATAATCATTAATGAAGTTCGTTTTTTTGATGACATAATAATTATTTTTCGAAGATCGCAAATGTTAGAGCAAGTTGCAGATTTACATCTCAGCGCCCTTATGTCCCTGTACCCTTATGCCTGCGCCCTTATGTCGGGTTTCGATTAGATTTTCACCGAATTGCCAAAAAATGCACCCGAAATTTAAAGTGATTCAATGTTTCAAAGAAGTCCAGCTAAGATATGCAGTTTATTAGTTAGTCACGCCGTGCTACTCCAGTCTCAGCTCAAGGCATAGTTATTGGAAACGTGGATGAGGTCATATCATCAAAAACGGATGTGAAGAAAAACCTTTTTTAACCATTTCTGTTGTAAGTGAGCGTCTACTACGGAAACGCTAGTCTTGCGGTCGAGTCAACCTAAAGACAATAAACCTTGATATTCACAGCTTCCCTGCTTGACGTTCAGCTGTAAAAGGTACCAAAGCGAAGCTTCCACCGTAATTAGTAGGCAAGTGGTCATGCGACCGCTTGCTCGAGAACCGAAATTTGCCTAGCCAATTTTCTGTTGTTTTTATAGTGATATTCTGGTTTTCAAAGGGTGACATTTTTTTGCGCTATGCTTTCATACATAGGAAAGTGTTGAGCTCAATTTGTTTGCCTTCGCAGTAACATAGTTTATTTGTCCAGGTTCACCTGGAAGCTAGACGTGCGTTGCTGAATCTGATCGAAAAATAATTTGCCAATACAGCCCTGGACGTCGAAAAGTTGCTTTGCCACATGAGAACTAGCGCAGCAAGATTTGCCAAAATCGTCCAGCAATTTTGCAAGCTCCAAAAAGAACAAAAATCATCCAAGCATAGAGTTTTGTGCAAGTTATTCCCACGACTCTTTTGCAACTACAGTACCGTCGAATTTATTCACGTAACTTTAGCCTGTGATAGTTTGAAGAATAAAGACGTTTTTTTTTCAAAGTAGCGCTTTCAAGAATGCACTTTTTGTCATTCATTTTTATTAGGCGCAGTTTCTTTTCTTGTGCAATTTCCAAAGTGTCACCCTACGTTCAACCTCTCTACCGCCACCTCGCTGATTTTTTCTAGTCAGATTGTATTTATCTTTATTGCCCATTTATTATTATCAAACAAATTGTTGTTTTAGCTAATAAATAAATCGTGTTTTGGCATTTTGTTAAAAGTGATTTTTCAGTCTAAAAATCTGTAACTTTTGAGTGCAGATTAAGTTGTCTACATTTCATATTAATTAAATACACTATGCAGTATAGCCCAACGTCACCAAGGTTCGCGTTAGCAATCATACGCCACACCATGTTACCACACTGAAAGCTTTATGATCGAAGAGCACATTAGACACACTACCAAAACTAACTGAGCAGTACGGTAACTAATTGGTTGAACACCATCATTATCATAATCTCTGGATTAGAAGGCGTCTTCATTATTGAAATGGAAATCAGTTTTGTCAACGACTAGAGTGGATAGCGCGTCTTCAAACGATTTTTTTGAAGTTATTTTAAATGATCCAGATTTGACTAAAAACAGGGCTATAAAATACGGTGAGACCCGTGACGGATTTTAGTCGGGGGAGGGCTCAGTGTGGGATCAAGGCGGAATATAAAACTGTGCACGCTTTATTGTCTTGGACCAAACTCTTATTGAAAAGTGTTGAAAACTTTTAGTCTTCGCCAATTCAGTTCCGAAATCATATCCTAGGGCAGAAACCAGACTGAATATCGGGGCAAATGCCCCCCTTTATTACGGCCCCTGCTAAAATGATTAGTGTTTCTTAATTCTTATGGTTAAAATCAATTCTTTCATTGTACTCGCTGTATTAGGCCGAAGCGTGTAATGAGGTTACGGGGCCTATCTGTGCATTATTGCACCCGGGCAACACAGGTTCTTTCGAATAAACTTTGCAACAGTGGCGAGTTGTTGGCAACACTAAATCAGCAAAGAAAGAAAATAAGATGTGGCAATCAACAGTACAGTCAGGCGCGTAGCCAGAATTTCGCGAAGGGGAGGGGGCTTTTTTGGAAGCTTGAAACAACAGTAAACGAACGTGACCCAAATTTTAATCAGTCTTGAATCAGATTGAGGCGGTTTTTCTGTCAAAATTAGGTGGTCTCCAAAAAATGGTCTTCAAAAATCAAACGGCTTTTGCGGCCAAAATGCCAGAAAAAAAGGTCTTCACCCAAATTCAGTCCCTTTTTCTGACCAACTTGAGGTGAGCTCCAGAAAAAAAAACTCCACTTTTCTGGTCCAAATAACAGCAACTCAGTCACAACTTTTGCTCCCCATCCCTGAGGGGAGGCTGTTTTCATTTTTGGAGCAAAAATCGGCCTCAAAAGCACTAAAAACGTGCTGTTTTGAATACTTTTCAGGCCAATGGGGGGGGGGCTGTCGCCCCCCCCCATGTTACGCTACTAAGTACAGTAGCAAAATGAGGTAATTTATTGCTTCTTTAGACCTGCCATACTGTGAGTTGCAGCTAGTCTCAAGAATATCCTCATAATTTCGATTTGAAATGTATCGTTGAGCCCTTGGGAGAGACAACGCATCTTTGCAATTGTGACTAAACACTTGAAACAGTATACCTGTTTTGACGGCCTAGCTGTGCAACAAAAGCTTCGAAATTACACGCTGAATATTGTGAACTGCCATAGGCTTGTACTATTTGCATTAGCATACACACTAGGGTGTACACTTTTCTCTCTGATCGCTTAGTTTATACGATTTTGAGGGGACAAATCGACCCCAAACATCAATGCAAAATATTGTTTTTCAAAATTTTGTTGTCTTGATACTTTGCAGGAGGGGGGCAAAGATTTTTTTTGGGGGGGCAAAAGCCCAAATTTCTCATATCTCGAAAAGTATAGCACTTAGAATCAAAATTTTTTTACCTATCGATTCAGCAACCCCAGTTTCCTATCTGTCTGCAGTATATTATGTTGCGCTTACTCCTTTATTTTTTGAGTTATTTAACAAAATCATATTACACGTACTCCATGCTGCGGTGAGTTGGCCCAATCATGTACGTTATCCATTGCACGCAAAAAAATTGCGTTTGTCAGAACCAATGCACACTGTAGCTGCATGGTATTGCTGTAACATCACAGTGCCCCCTACTGTCCCAATTTCGCGCTTCAGTCGTCAGGGATTGGGCCTGTTAGAGAAAGTGTTTGAAGTGGAGTTTCATTGAAAAGTAGAAGCGTGGATGACCAGGCAATGAACGAGTGCAAATTTGCAGCAGAAATGAAAGGTAATGTTTTGCCAACAGCAAGGATGGCAGTACGGTACGGTACTGTACGTTGGTACGGTACGCCTCAATTTTTGCTAAGAAGTACGGTACGCCGGTGCGGTACGCCTTTTTTGTAAAGGTACAGGTACGGAACGCCTTTCTTGTAATGGTACGGTACGTTGGTACGCTTTTTGAATTTTTCTGCTAAACGTTTCATGTGGAACGTGCGGCCGTCAATGAAATTCGTGCGACCGTGCCCGGCGTGCAAATATACCGTAGTCTAGTCTATTCTCAAGTAATAATTATTGGCTTTTAATTTGTCGTTACAATTGTTACGAATTGTATTATGATGTCACAAGTCACAGTGATAAGTATGGTCAATTGTGATGTCATAACTGTTGCCTATGGATGCTAGGAGCCAAGGACTATCGTGGCATGACATATATTGGAGAAAAATTTGAACGAAAACACCTGCGACACTTTAGCTGAATACGCAGTCATTTAAAAACCCCAGGCTTTTTGCACACTGCGCCAGCTTTTTGTATGCAGAGACAAAAGACAGCTGAAACCGACGCTAAATGTGTGACTTGGGATCAGAGGTGGCCGGATCCACAAATTTAAGGATCCGGAACCGCTCCGGATCCAACAAGAAAAGATCCGGGTCCGCTCCGGATCCGCCACCTTTTCAATTTTAAGATCCGGATCCGCTTCGGATCCGCCAGTAAACAACCAGACTCTATTTACAACGAAAAGGACCAAACGTAATTCTAAGAAAAACATTAACAGATCTTTACTCAAAATTCGGGCGTTTTTTCTGCCAAACTTCAGGTAACTTTGATATTATTAATATTAATGGATAATAATTGAGTGCTTTATACTGCTTAACATGTTACGACTGCATGCATTATTTAAAACTATTACGGACAGTGTTCAAAGCAATATTGAAAAAGCAATTATAAAAATAATGCATCTACAAAAATCAAATCAAAATTTTAGCAATACAAAATTCGAAAAATTGACATCGACAACTCTCACACAGTGGGAAAGGTAATGCAATCTCACAGGTGCAGGTATAAATCAATTGTATAAAATCAAAAAAAGTATAAAACTTAATGTTTCCTGTTAACACTGTACAGTGTAGTAAGATATAGGCCTACACTAATTTTACATATGGAGACACATAAATTATAAAACACTACCATTAGTACCAATTCCATAGATACTTATCTACTTAATACTGCAATAGTATGTCAATTATCATAAATAAGCCTTTTATTTATTATAAATGTAAATATCATACATTTATCATAAATTTATCAGTCAATTATCATAAATATCATATATTTAACGCGAATATCTTGGTAAGGCTTGCAATTGCCAACACAGGACATGATGATTTGGTGTTTCATCCTCTAAGCTACATTTTGGACCCAAAGAAGACTCAGCACGACCTGTAGTTTTCTTTTATCGCTGCAGATTGCAATGCCCAGTGAAAACCTGCACTACTCTATTTAATTGGGGCCTCTTAAGGTTAAGGAAACTTATTGTTAGTCGTGAAGACGTCCAACCTACATACTCCTTCTTCCTCAAGCAGTCTTTCCGTTTATTCCACATAAATTTTCCTCTATCTGTGGACCAGTCCTTAACCGTGCTAACACAACTGGCATACGGGGCTGTAATAAAAGGTTCACAACCATGTATTTTTGATTTAGATCCTGATTTGGCTACATAGTCTGTCACTTTGTTAAGATGTACCACTGCAAGTTCAGGAATCCAGGCAATATTGATGTGGTTTTGTTTATCTAACTGATTTAGGTTTCTAATGCAGTTGAGCTCTGTAATTGATGTTACGGTGCATTTTATGAATGCTTTGATGGCTGCTTGACCATCAACCAGCACAACAATACTTTGATTGTGCAGTTTTTCCAAATTTAGTTGAAGACCAAAACAAAAACAAAAAAAAACAAAAAAAGGACTTCCAACGCTCAAAATTGGAGCGTTTTTTCTGTCAAACTTCAGGTGAATACCTAAGGTCTCCGCAGAATGCGGTGCTGATTTTGTTTCCAAATTATTTGGGGGAGCAGAGACAATTCAGATCCGGATCCGATCCGGATCCGCTTCTTCGAGAAAAACTGGATCCGGATCCGCTCCGGATCTGCAAAAAACGCGGATATCCGGGTCCGCTTCGCTCCGCTCCGGATCCGTTGCCACCTCTGCTTGGGATTGCTGATTTATAGGCTAGTAATTTCAAAGTCAGTTAAAGTTGCGAGTAGTTTAAAGCAAGAATGGCAGTACGGTACGATACGTAAGTACGGTACGGTTCGCTTCAATTTTTGTTAAGAAGTACGGTACGCTGGTACCGTACCCCTTTTTTGCAATGGTACGGGTACGGTACGTTGGCAAGGTACGCTTCAAAAATTGAACTGAAGTACGGTACGCTGGTATGGTACGGTTTAAGGTGCGAGGTACGTAGTACCCAAATTCTGAATGTACCGTACCGTACTGCCATCCTTGGCCAACAGTAAAAGATGTAATTGGGCATTACATCTTCGTCTGAAACAGTCTGATGTGCAACACCGAAAACTGTTTGCATAAAAGACCGGAGTTCAATGCATGTAAGGATGAGGTACTCGACAAAATCGAAGCCATACGGGAAAAAAGTAGTCTTTCAACAATAGGAAGAAAGTCAATGGAAACTAAGTTAAGAAATGTTTTAAAAAAGTATGCTGTAATGAAAGTAAGAAGGACGAAGTCTGACAAACTACAGTTTGAAAACCTCTTTGATGTGAACGCCTGCAAATGCAATCATGTTGAAATTGTGGTGAAGTATGGAAAAGTGTACTGCAAATGCCCACGCTAAAGCCTAATTCACGCTTCTACTTCTCAATGAAACTCCACTTCTAACACTTTCTCTAACAGGCCCAATCCCTGACGACTGAAGCGCGAAATTGGGACAGTAGGGGGCACTGTGATGTTACAGCAATACCATGCAGCTACAGTGTGCATTGGTTCTGACAAACGCAATTTTTTGCGTGCAATGGATAACGTACATGATTGGGCCAACTCACCGCAGCATGGAGTACGTGTAATATGATTTTGTTAAATAACTCAAAAAATAAAGGAGTAAGCGCAACATAATATACTGCAGACAGATAGGAAACTGGGGTTGCTGAATCGATAGGTAAAAAATTTTGATTCTAAGTGCTATACTTTTCGAGATATGAGAAATTTGGGCTTTTGCCCCCCCTCAAAAAATCTTTGCCCCCCCTGCAAAGTATCAAGACAACAAAATTTTGAAAAACAATATTTTGCATTGATGTTTGGGGTCGATTTGTCCCCTCAAAATCGTATAAACTAAGCGATCGGAGAGAAAAGTGAAAAAAGTGCACACCCTAATACACACTGATTACTTGATCAGAAAATGTTTGTTTTAAATGGTTATAAACTTTGAGCCCATAGCCGCTAAATAGCTTTGCTTTTAAGCGTTTTTATCAGTCATTATATTTCATTATGTTTAAAGCATTTCGATGGAAACAATACGAAAATAACTTCAACGACATTTTAAGTTGTTTAAAAACTCTTCCTGCTTTTCGCAATCTGAAGTAAAATTTTGAATAATGATGTATTCCTGAAAAAATTTGTAAAATTTTGTTATTGCTGACTCTTTTTCACAATGACGCTTACTTTATCCGTGTTTCTAATGAACAATTTCTGTACCAGCAGATAGAATGTGGCTCCACTTCATGTTCATTCAACTTATATTGCAAAATATATAATCTTACATATTACTGTACAATGTACATTTCTTTTTGCTTTCTTTCAAAATCACAAATGCAACGATGTAACTCCAAAATATCACAAAAATTGTACGTAAATCAAATCAAATATTTCATTGTACTCGTTGTATCACGCCGAAGCGTGTAACGAGTTGGCGGGACCTATATCTACGTCATTGAGCCGGGCAACACATCTTCTTTCGAAGAAATATCGCAACGGTGGCAAGCAGTTGGCAACACTGTGTCCAATTTGACCTGCCCAAGATTTGAACCTCAGACCAGAGTTGTAAGTCGGGCCGGGCTTTTCGGGTCGGGTTCGGGCCTGAAGTTGACAAAAATTTTGGGCTTAATTCGGGCCTGAGACGTACTTTTTGTCTTAGGTGCATAAAAATATAACCAAAATAATTTGGCAACATTGCTAAATTTTTCAGACCTAACTTAACTTTCGTTTTTTTTTCGGGCATGATTTGGGCTTGAAATTAGTTTTCGGGTTCGGGCCAGAACTAGTCTGCCCGTTTACAACTCTGCCTCAGACCTCCCGCTTCAGAGACGAACGCGTTACCGCTCGACTTACTGGCCGGTTTTACTTGGGTAAAATTGTTAAATCTTGGAAAACTTGGGTAACGGCGTCGTTTTTTCGACGACCCTGATCGAATGGTCTGGGTTCAACCCACACCCTGGTCACGTTGTTGCGTCCTTGGATAAGACGCTTTATGATGATTACCTCTGCTTGGTGGCTTTGAACAAGCAGCAAATTCAGTGGACAAGAAATCGAAGAAATCCACAGGAACATTGGATCACCGCAAACTTCTAAGCAGGTGCGGATTCCTCCAATCACGAAGTAGTCGTTGTAATGAAAAGTGTGCGGATCATCCAATAAGTTAGCGTCTGACGCTGTCCGGTGACAGGAGGATAAATATGCGCTACAACAACAACAACAACAAAAGTTAAAGAAATGTTTTGAAGCAAGTTAAAGAAATGTTTAATTATCGTGTTTCGCGTTGAAACTCATACCGTAATTTTCTGCTTTGTTTGTTACTAGGTCAAGCGAAACTGCATTAATTTCTTTTGGTTATCGCACTTGATTACCAGGTCGTTATTTTGAATTGCTTTGAGGTGGCTAATTTGCCTGCTTTTTTAAAAGTCAAACGATGCATCTGTTATCTTGATTACCTACTAGAATGCGTTAGGTTTCAGAAAAAATTTTAGCCGGCCCATGCACTTCGTGGGAAGGAACATATTTTTGAGAATTACAAACTGAAAACCTTTGATCTAGAGCGTCACAACCATCTAAGTTTATCCCAATAAATATTTGTGCAAATTTGGTGATTAAATGTGGTTTTTACTTGTTTGCTTAATATCACACGGAAGTTCACGCTCAAATGTTGCAAAATAATGATTTTTGGATTTTTTTACATTCATCTGTAACTATTTTTTACTAATGCATACGGTGTTCGACCACTTTTGAAATTGTTCCTTGAAATAATGATTTCGCCCTTCAATTTTTGTTTTTGGGTTGCAATCTTGCACGCTTAAATGATATTAAAAAGCGACCAACATACTGCCGCTAGATGTCGTATGTGATTATAAATACTGTTCACCTAGGCAGCATCTCCACTTTCAAGCATGTGATATTTTTTACTTGATTGTAGGTCTGCACCCATAAGGTAGATTGATAGATAGATAAATTCTTTACTTCAGCGTAAGAAATTGAAGTACTCAAAATCAGCAGCAACATATTACAGTATGTACTACATAAAATGCACACCGAAGTCCCACACCGTGGGTGTAGCGAAAGAGCAAAGCTCACTTAATCTATTACACCCACATAAAACAATAATAATTTAGACTATCCGTACGTTAATTCAAAAAATAAGGCACAAAGTTCACAAGTAAACGTAAACAAGGCGAAAAAAAACAACAACAAGAAAACAAAAAACCGAAAGACACATCTGATCGGCCCTGGCAATATACTTGAAATTAAACGCTTTGAATGATAATCTGGTAATGTTCCGAAACAAAATATCTGGACCACTTATGTTAGGCTAGTATAGTCTGTTGCTCTGTAGTGCATCCAAAACCCCATTTTTTTATGACAGGTTAGTCATCGATACCTCCGAGAGATATTTTGTCTTGGAAAATCATCACAAGGTTACTTTTTAACAACTAGTATGCTAACTTAACAGAATACTAATTGAAAATTATTTCAACTAGAAAATTCACAGTATCACAAAACCAAGATAGAGAGATACCAATAAATTATTTGTCGTTTTCACGCAATGAAAAACAAGAATAGACATTAAAAAAGAAAAATTATACGTTGTACTGACCCAAATTTGCTTTAATTCATCTTTCATTTACTTAGTGAGCCAGCGACCTAGGTACACAGTAGACATCATTTCTAATTAATCACAATAAAAAGAGATTTGCATCTCTAACACAATCTGTCGTATAGTGACATCCGACTAACAAAATTATTTTTTATAGACTTTATTGCAAGCATCATTGAAAAATAATCATTGTAATATTTAAAGTTAAATTTCTTTTAGTTTACTTGTATTTTTTTCGCAATAGTTTTTATATGCCTTCTTAAAACGATAAAAGGAGTAAAGACTTAATTTCCGAAGGAATCTGATTCCATATCTGAACGCCATTAAATTGTATCGAGTTCCTGCCACTGTTAGTATTCACAGGATTAAGAAAATAATTTTGGTTGGATTTGCTTCGAGTATTTTAATTATGAGCTTGTGCAATCCGTAAAAAGTAAGTATCAAAAATTTCTGGAAGAGCTTTTACGTGATAATTGCACATGAACTTGCTTAACTCAAAATGATAAATGTCAGACTTTTTTCGAGTCTTATATTTGTTATTATAAAGAATTGCTAGCAATATGGTCTTTCTATGTGGAGTTATTTTTTATTTTTAATACTTTATTTTGAGGAAATTTAAATAAGTTTAATCGCAGATTTAGCTTCACTACCGATCACTGGTCGAGTGGATAAAGCGTCTGCTACTGAAGCGGTAGACTCGGGTTCGATTCCCGGTTGGGTCAAACCAAAGACCAAAAAAATTGGTATTCACAGCTTCCCTGCTTGACGTTCAGCAACTAAAAGGACAGTGTGAAGCCTCCGCCGTATGTGGTAGACAGATGGGCAGGTGGGAGCTTGACTCGAAGACCGAAAGTTCTCTTCGCTGTCTCCAGGCCAAGGCAACTTGGTGAATAAAATGTAATTACAATTACACTACCCCAAGAATACCGTATAACACGTATGAAAAGAAAAATATATAGTACAAAGATATGAGGTTCTCAATATTAAGATAATTTTTCATCTTAGCAATCATTCCTACGCTTTGTGATAACTTTTTTTGCAGATATTGAGTATGTGGTTTCCAGCTGAGGTCTTCGTCTATTATTAATCCCAAGTATTTTATTGAAGAGCACCTGTCTAGTTTAATCCCTCTAACTAAAACGTTGCAATCGTTGTACTTAATTCGATTATTGCGAGGTTTTATGAGCAAGTATTTCGTTTTGAACTAATTTAAAGATAATTTGTTGGAATTTAGCCAGCTATCTACTTTAATTACCTCATTATTTACGTTTTTAATAAGTTCATTTAAATCTGGTCCATTTAACGTCAATGCGGTATCATCTGCGTAAAGTCGAGTTTCAAATTTTGAAGCTTTTGATCGTTAATGTAGAGAGAAAACAAAAGTGGCCGTAATATGGAACCTTGTGGAACACCACAAGTTATAGTTTGTTGAAAAGAATATCTATTGTTAAGATTAACTACTTGTTTTCTTTCGTTTGAATAGTTGCGAATTAAACTTAATGAATTGCTTCTAATTCCGTATTTCTCTGGCTTGCTAAGAAGAATGCAATGATTTACCTTTTTTTTTTCTTGTTTAAGTATGAGAACGTTTATCGTTTATTTAAAAAACACAGGCCGATGAGAGTTTAGTTCTTGCTGTTCCCGGAAGAAGCCGAAAATAAATCAAGATTTGATATGCAATGAAAAGAGCTATTGAGCTAATTCATAGCATATGCGCACTGGTTCTTATATTTTGTTATTTGTGTGCTTGCGGAAAGTTCATAGCTTGAGTAGACTTTTTCAGCTAAATTTAAATCGAAAATAATAGTGGTATTTAGCATGCCTTGGTGAAATGCTCGCTCACAGGCAAATTGCATAGTGCTTCATATTTTGTAAAGGTACAAGGTAAATAACGCTAAATGCTGACCTTATCAAATCATAGCGCTTGACAATAGGATTTTAAAGTAATGGAACAACAAGTAAAAAATTTGAAACATTCTCATGTTGTACTATTTAACAAGGGTGCCCAAACTTTTTGAACAGAGGGCCGCATCGGCTAATAGCATGGAGGAACGCGCCGCAGCCAACGTCTATCGCCAGAGTTTTAGGTGAAGACCAAAAAAGGTCTTCACCAGAAATTGATATCATTTTTACGGGAAATTTGGATGAAGACCAAAAAATGGATCTTTTGGCTAAAAATTGATGTTATATTAACCGTAATTGTAGGTATAATTCTAATGCAAAAGATGACAAACAGATAACTAAATGTCTTCGCTGGTGGTTTGGTTTTTCGCAAAAGTACTCCAAATTAACTCAAAATCTTAACACTCGCGGGCCGCACAAAATCATTACGCGAGCCGCACTTTGGGCTACCATGACTTAATCTGTCACCATTCCGGATTTGTCAATTCGTGCCGAAAAAAATCAATAATTTTTCGCGTATATGAATTAGTGTTAGGCTACGGAACATAGCAGTTTCTAGATTTTTGCTGGCGCCATTTGCGTGACAATTTGTCAATCAAAGAACAGTAATTTTGTCCTCGCAAAATTGCTCTGTATTTGCGATTAAGCGGCCCGATTAACTTTTCATTGAACCTCGCGTGACCCTCTACAGGAAGTTTGCATTACGCCGTACTACGATGATCGAAACGCGGCTACATTCGTGCGTAATCCCCGATCAAACACCTTTTTTTCTCTTCGCCGATCAAAATCCGCTAGCAAGCTTACGAATTCGCCAGTTGCTGAAGAATTCTTCGTAGCGTGAAGTGGTAAGTTTATCAAAAAAATAATGACCGTTGCGGATTATTCTTACGCGTTGAATGGTATTTCAATAACTGTGACAAAGTGAAACAAAATTAGATCATTTAAAAGTCGACTCTGCTGTAATTAGTAGAGTTTATTTTCAGAAGTTGCTAAGGCTAGATTCGGACGTGTAGTTTTTAGAAAATGTTTATCTCACATTAGAAACATTGTACTTTTCTTTCAGCTAAAAGATATTGTTAGTTAGACTGCCGAAAGTTTTTGTTTCAGCCTTGGCAACTTTTGAATTTTATTATTGTACTGTGTCATGTAATATACTCAATACCAATACCATTAAGGAATATTGCTTATTTTTAGAACGATAGTGATTTTTAAGTATTTTAGCATTGGTTACGACTACCGGTATATACTAACAAAGGCTAAAAAACTATGGGGAAGTTATAGCATACCAAGCTACTATAGTTTCATAAATGAAAATGTTAAAGTTTGCGTCCGTTTTGCAATATTTTCTCATTGTTTTATTATGTTGCCCAAGTTCAAAGGCGAAACAAGCAAGAAATGAGGAATGCAATGACAAGGTAATTTTTAACGAATTACAATAAACATAGTTAGATGTGGTAATTTCGTGGTTTTTGTACGTTTTGTTTAGAAACAAACAAACCTTTACTAAAATCACGAAATCTACTTAAAAACGTGCCAAAATTACTAAATTAGCCTATAAAGTTTTTGAAATATTGAAATTTCTCCTCTGAACTAGAAAGTGCTGTTTCTTTCTAAGGGCACTGCTTAACGCTTAGATTTTGTATGTTAGAACTAACACCCAAGATAATGTACAGTTTATTGGTGTAAACTGCAAAACTCAGAGAAAAATTACAAAATGCTTTTAGAAGTATTTTTGAGACGTATTTTGGGTCTTTGTTGATTAATGTGTTTTTTTTTTGCAGCAACGAACTAACTCTTTCCTATGGTCAATCAAGCGTCAACCTCCCGCTTATTTCTTTGGTACAATTCACGTTCCATATACAAAAGTATGGAGTCACATCCCTCAAGCTTCCATGGTAGGTTGAGTGTAAAGTACTGTAGAAACTACCTAGTGAGCAGATTGAACTTGACTTTTCCTAAAAGTTTCATTTTCTTTATGTACTAATGACTTATAAATGGCCCCCACCAAAGGTGCTACCCAGGGCTATAACCAGTAGCGTAACATGGGGGGCGAGGGGGACTCGAGCCCCCCCTATTGGCCTGAAAAGTATGCAAAATAGCGCGTTTTTAGTGCTTTTGAGGCCGATTTTTGCTCCAAAAATGAAAACAGCCCCCCCAAAGGAATTTGGGAGCCGAAGCTGTGAAGGACTTGCCGTCATTTGGACCAGAATAGTGGAGGTTTTTGGTTCTGGAGCTCACCCAAAGTCGGTGAAGACCTTTTTTTCTTTTGGATATCACCTGTTTTTGGCCGGAAAAAACCTTTTGAATTTCTGATTTCGGCCAGAAAAAGCCTTGGAATTTCGGTAAAGACCTTTTTTTTGGGGGGGTTTGGAGACCACCTAATTTTTACCGAAAAATCGCTTCAATCCAATTCAAGACTAATGAAAATTTTGGTCAAGTTCGTTTACGGTTGTATCAAACTTCCAAAAAAGCCCCCCTCCTTTGCGAAATCCTGGCTACGCGCCTGGCTATAACATTGAAAATCTTTTTCCCATTGATGGGCGGATGATTTGACGGATTCCTAAACATAGGCTGCATTTTTTCGAAGTGTATAACTCTTGCCCCTTAGCACATTTATATGTACTGTCTCAGGCTTGCAGCGCTGCTCGAAACCTTACTCTAATGTTAAAAAAGTAAAAGATTGTAAATGTATCAGTACACTTTGTGGAAATGCTCCCAAGCTAGCTGGATTCAGCCTACGCTAAGGCTTGGCACGTTTCAAACTGTTTAAGAAAACATTTAGAGTTATATTTAAAAGTCGACTCTGCTGTAATTAGTTGAGTTTATTTTTAGAAGTTACAAAATTAGAGTCTTTAAATTAGTATTGGCTAGATCGGATGATCGTACGTCTACTTTTCAGAAATTAGATTTCTTGGCACAAGACATCTGGTATTTTCTGAAAGTAAAGAATAATAAAACTATCGGATCAACGAAAATTTTGTTTGCGGCGGATCGAGCTCTCGTTGTGGGGTAGATGCAAACAATAACGTTTTCCCCAATTTTGTTTCAAGATTTTGCGTTGTTTCTTGAATATCTGAAGCACCATTGACCCCCTCATCTTCACGAAGTGGTGAGGATTTCAGTCGTAATTGACTCGTACTGGCCGCTTAGTTCGATTAAATTGCAAAAAACAAGAGATTTCTTGTTTGAGTGCTGAGATTACGTCTGATGCATGATTCGGACTAATGGGTATTGTATTGTAAATTCACACAAACAGGCAGGATTTAGTTTCGCTGAAACATAAACTTCAAATTTTATTTTTAAGGACGCTTTTAGCCAAAGCGATCAAGTATACTTCGAATTGGATTTAACTGATGCTCAAACTCTCTCCGCTCTAATTCGATGTCAGCTTTTGCCACATGGCACCGATTTGCGGGAGGTTCTGCCTAGTGACCTTTACCGAAGGCTGAAGCAACATTTGGATTATGTAAAAAGCGCCATTCCAGCGTGGATAACTTCAGAACAGAGAGGAAAAGGTGCTTTTTTGCGAGTTAATGGCAGTTTTAATAGGCTATAATTTGATTTTTTTGCTTTAACCATCTCGTTACATTTAAATTTTTTAGAAGTAATATTTCATGGAAACACAGATTTTTTCACTCTGTTTTGTATTAGATATTACTCCTCCGTTTAAATCACGAGCTGATGATTGTGATATTTTTTGCGATTCCAATGGCATCATATTTCTGTTCTGCGTAATGTTACGCATAAATACTTTCTTAAATACAATTCGCGCTTGGAAGGCGACGCTAAGGCTTGGCACGTTTTTTAAAACCTGCATTAACTGCATTAACCCCAATTTTTAAAACCGTTTTCTAGTCATTCGACAAAAGCAAATTCACTAGATTCCAATAGTTTTTGTTTGTTGACTAATCAATGAGAATTGGTCAAAAAATCAGGTGTTTCTTGTTGCTGAAAGAAAAGAAAAAAAGCTTTCAGAAAAACGCGGATAAAAATAGGTATAGGCGTTTTCTAGATAGTGTTGGTTAGTATTGTGTATCAAAGAAACGGACATAAGACTTTTGAGTTCTCTCCAAGCATAACCTTTTAGTTGATGTGAACCGATTGTGCGGTAGCACTTTCGCTTTTTAGTCGTTTTTCAAGAAAAATGGGTTAAAATTTTCCACATTGCAGGAATGTATGCGGAAACCCTTTACGAGGCAATCGTGGGAAACTGGGAGCGGAAAAGACCCGTTTGGGTTATGCTGATGATAAATTCTTTGACGGAAGCAGACGTCCGGTCGCGTGGTATCCCAGTCTTGGATCTCCATCTCGCTAGAAAAGCGGAGAGGATGGGAAAAATTGTGGGAGCAGTGGAAAAAGTGGACGAACAGTGCAAACCCCTTAACGGGATGAACATGCCACAAGTATAGACAAAGCTATAGTTGTGCATTATAAAAGCTGTTTTAGAATCTTGTCATGTTTTTGTTTCAAACTTTTATTGATCAATTTTTGAAACTTTATGTCCATTATTTTAACCTTTTTTGGTTCTAGTTGTTCTAGAAAAAGGAAAAAATGAATCAAAACCAGAACCGAAAACGGCCAGAAAATGGACATAAAAAGGAATAAACTGGTGCTTTTCGTATCAAACCAACCAGTTCCCATCCACCTGCTGCTGCCTGAACGTCGTAACTCCCTAACTTTTTGAAAAACGACTTCTATCTTTACCTGCCAGTTGGTCGAGCGGCAACGCCTTCGTCTCTGGAGCGGGGGTTGTAAGGTTTAAATCTCGGGCCGGTCAAATCGAACACAGTGTTGCCAACGGCTCGCCACCGCTGCAACATTTCAAAAAGAACTGTGTTGCCCGCAGGCGCAATGACGCGGAGATGGGCCCCGCCAACTCGTTATGCATTTGGCGCATTACTGCCGATACAATGAAAGATTTGATTTGTCTAGAGAAAAAGTCAAATTCTTTTGTAAAGCACTACACTGGACTGCAAGTGACTTAAAGCTAAGACCGCCGATTATTCCGATGAAGTGTCACGTGGAAAGAGGCTTAAGTAATTTGGTACTACAACAGAACTGCAGAAATCATCTCTGTGCTATGCTGACCATTTGAGGTTTAAAGAAACTCCTCTCAACCCATTAAACAAACGCAATAGACTGAACAGATTTGAAAAAGAACTCTCTTCCAAATGAAGGCTGAATTCATACTTGACTGTAGTCAGAATTACCACTCAACTTGATACTCTTGCAGGTGATTTTTGCTCTCAACCACACGCTGATGGTGCAGGAAAAACTGCGACGTGGCAAACTTGAAGTTTCCTACACCACTGATGACCTCATAAAGCAGTATAATTGCGGAGATATTGAAGCAATCACAGTTGATCAAGACTCCGTACAGGTAAACTTATATCGTAATATGGTTTTAATTTTTTTCTGATTATAAATCTCTAATTTATTTGGATCGTAGTTGGTCATATTACAACTGCTGGATTTTTATTTTCCAGACAAATATAAGCTGAAGTTGAGCAAATGATTTCAACATTAAAAATCCCTAGCTTGTCAAGACATCGAAGCAATATGGTGTAAATGTATTTTACACTGCTCATCTTTTTAAAATCTTTTTGAATTTGACAACTTAATATAGTACTTTAGGTGCGGTGTATAAATGCACTGTGTTTCTAAATCGTGCCTTATATTTTGTTATTACTGTTGTCATGATGTACTATGATTGATGCAGTAGTTAACTTTCACAGGTGCCCAAAATGACTAATCACAGCTCAAAGTTGAATGACCCCGCCGCTAAAAATAGTGATGGTCAGGATATGATGGCAGAAGATATTGATTCTTATTTCAAAAATGAACTCATATACCATCGCAATGAACGAATGGCTAAACGAGTGAATGGTCTTTTGAAAGAAAATCCAGATCAGAGCTTTTTCTTTGCATTTGGCGCAGGTTAGATTTTGGATTACGTGAATTTTTTGTTCTGAATTATTTCATTATGGTAGCATTGATAAGTTACTATTTAGATAAAGTATTGTGTTTTTAATTTACCATGCTTTTGCTTTCGTTGTTTGTTTATGTAGTTTTTATATATTCATACTCATCAGACGTCGTACTAAGAAATTAGCAAGCGTGAAAAAGTTAATGATTTGTTTGAAAATTACAGTTTGCCGTAGTTGCTGAAGTTTCATTTTACGTAACTATAAGGTTGCCATATTCTCTTTCGGACACGTATCGTTTAATTAAGATAATTTTTTGAGTTGACTTATTTTTGAATAATCCCTAAACTCCTCCCTTATACGTTTACATTTGAATTTGTTCGACATATTTTAATTGTGGAAACTTACCATCAGCATACCTACAGTAGACGCTGTTGAAAAAGTAATGAAAGGCAATAAAGAGCAATGCTTCAGTGACATTGCTTTTTACGTTTCAATTCTTCAAAGGCTTCCACATTAAAAATAATGCATTTCTCTTTGATGTCGCAAATGCAATATGTCACCAAAAACATGAAAGAGTTCAGCGCCCAAATATTTAAACTCAATTTGACTCTTACAATTCTTACACCCTGATGGATGAGCTATCATTGTTGTAAGTGAAATATGTGATGCTATACTTTCAATGTTCAAACCTCTCTTTTCTTGTAGCCACATTGTTTTATGCCATTGGAATACGCGGAATAACAGTTTACTTACGCAAAGAATCTATTGGCTAATATGAGAAAAGTGTGTTTTGGTGTGCCCACGAAACCAGTATAAAAATATCTTGCAGTCGTAGACGCAACCAGCAGTGTTGCTATTCAGCCTCTTCACGCGAACCAGTAGCTAAATTTGGAGAACCTGTTGTTGAAAATTGCTCGTGTAGCTATCCTGCATTTTTGGCTCGAACAAATCGGTTGCCAAGTTTATAGAACGGTTACATATCTGGTTTCTGCGTACTTTGAATAGGAGTTTTCCCGCTGAACGCTCAAGAGGAAAAACTTTGTAAATCCAGCACTTTTTATCCGATCTTACCTTGAAACCCCTCGGCGCTGCCAAAATGCTTTTCTGGTTTTGTTCGGTCGGTTCGACCTTTGTGCTTCGATACTTTTGATGAGAAAGTAATTAAAAACCATTTTGTGAAAATTGGGCTCGTTTATTGCTCGCTTCTTGAATATAATGTGAAATGCTCATCTAACGTATTTAGGTAGCCGTAGTGTTGATCTAAACAAAACGTTAGTTGTAGAAATTGCTTGCTGCTGGGTCCGAGCCTCGATTAGTCAGATAATTGCATCTTCACAATGTGGTCACACACAATAATCACGCCAGCTTTTTCTTTAGAACAATCTAAATAATTCCTTAATCACTATGCCAGTCCCTGTAGTTAATTGCAATGACTAATTAATCACAAATTAAACTAAGAACCCTTGAAAGACACTTCATTGATAGTTGCTGATTTTTACTCTACCAAACGTTTTAATCCCGTGTTTCATATACAGCATTTGAAAGAATATTTCCATGTGGTACGTAGTAAGTCTGTAATACAGCATATGGTGTACATTTTCAGAAAATAAAGTAATAGGGAGCAATTATTTTGCCGTAAATTCCAATTTAAACAAAAAACGCATTAAGAAATATTCTTTCGGGCATTTTTTAGTAGGCTTTTAGGGATTAAAATGACGGTGTGACTTAAAATTCGAGTTAGATAGGATGGAGTAGGAGTTCAAATTAAAAAAAATCAAACCTTGCGGTGAATCAACAAAGTACTGGCATTTTTCAAATTCTGTCTTGTTATAACCCAAGTGGGTAGCAAAACATTATTCTTAAAATTTTTTGAAGTATGTTCGGTTCAGGCTCGTTCAGCTGATTTAAAGTGGATCTAATCTGAGCTAATCTAGGCTTATGCAAGCTTAAGGTTAAGCCAAGTTTTCGCATAGCGTCCTTATATAGTTAAGTTGTTGGAGTGAAATAGACTAAAAAAGAATTTTATCTTTGTTTTCACTGCAATACAAAGCAGAATAGAATAGAAACAGCTATGCTGTAATCAAAACAATGCAAAAAAATCCAGACTGCTGAATTCGCTTTGTTTGGTCATGGCCAAAATATACTGGTGCGCCATATAATTATACTAATAACTTACTTAACCGTTGGCTTTTCCGATTACGACGCAAAACCAATCCCCATTTTTCAAATTTGGTATGCTTATTAAAAGGATGTGGTGAACTTGTAATCTGTTATTGCAAGATGAGAGTTTGCTCACGTTGTGTAAACATTCGCTTAGCAAAATATTAGCTAAGACAGGCAATTTTATGTTTTTATTGAACCAAGCCCAGATTACACACCTAGATTTTGTAATCAATGCAAACTGCCAAAACGCAAATAAAGTTGTGCACCTTTGTCTTAATGTGCACCATGCCAGTATTCGAATTTACAACTGTTTTACGTTCAAATAAAATAATAATTTAGTTGGACAAAACTGTTTCCAACCGAAAAACCTGTCCGAATATTCTTTACAGAATCTATCGCTTCATTGGCTTAGATTGACGAGGGGAATTGTTGAAACAATTTCATTTTATCATTCGTAATAAAATTAGTTTGTCTAATGGGCATTTTTGGCATATATTTAAATTAAATGACGTCATTAGATGTTTGTGTGACGAAACCACATTGTCTTGAGCATTTTGTGATTCAGATTCAAAAGGCAATCTATGTGCAAAACTCAAACTGCATGTGACGTCATTGAAAAAATGACGCCATTTTTGCAAAAATCGGCCGTGATGATGTCACTATGATAAAGTCATGAAGCAAAAACGATTTTTATAACAAATTTTGGTATAAATCAACCACATGCTTAATTTGGTTCTCCCTCTGGTTTTAGAGGTAGATACTTGGTAGAGGGACAGTTAGTTTTACCCCCACACCTTACATAAAATGTGTTGCGAAAAATACTCTGTGTAAAATAGGGTTTACATCATCTAACTGCCGCCAAACTATCACCGAAAATACCAAAAAAATGCAGGTTATTTTATCTTTAGGCTCTGACAAAATATTATCTTAAAATCTAACATCACCAAACAAGAACACGACTTATTATCTTCACCGCGATATTGATTGCAAATTAGAAAGCACTTTTACACTGTTGGACTATTAACTGAACAAGTTATGGTGCCATTGATCCTAGCCGATAGACCGGTTATAAACGAGCAAAAGCACGGCTATCTGAAGTTCTAAACTCATAACTTCAAAACTTTAGAAGGTCATTATGACAGAATACTATGAAGGCATTCTGATGATGTAGAATGACACAAAGAAACCTCATATTAATTCACATCGAAAAATCACAATTTACAGCATATTTTGATTTTGAAAACCAGGGGAAACAAAAAAATCACTCGTTCTCGCTTTGTCCATCTTTTCTAAGTATGCATTATATCCTTAGCAAAACTAATTCTACAAAAAAAGGTCTAAGACTTGTTGAGTACGTTTTGAATCAGATGAAAAATAAACGCAATGCGATTTCACTGAGATTTATTTAAGCAATGACCAAATTTAAGAGGTTAAAATCAATTTGCAGTCTCTCAAATGACGAATCGCAGAACCACTGTAGACTTCTTGTCACAATTTTAATTCTTATGTCATTTTAAACCGACAAAAACACTCAGCAGCTCTAAATCTAAAGCAATAAAAGTTTGGGGATTAACTTCCTTTGTGCAAGATTGACAAATCAATCAGCATTTACAAATAAGTTTGAATAACCGTTATAGCATTTGAACTTCATCGTGCCTAACTGTCCTAGACCTAAACGTCACAGTGTTTAAAGGTTTTTGTACCTTACCGTGCTGTGCTTAAAAAGCTTTGCTCTTCGTGACAAAGCCAGAGTTTTCGCAGTTCTTTTAGTTTATGAGCAAGCAGCAAATATATTAACCATTTTTATCGTAATTCGCTAAACTACCACAGTTTGATAAATGACCAGTGCTAAACCGCTACAAAAATAATTTATTGCCTACTGAAGGCTTGTTAAAATTCACAGCAACGTCAACATAACTCATCATCAAAAAAGGAGCTTAGCGATGGCTAATGAGTGTTTGATAAATATAAGTAAACAGAATTCGGATTAAAATAAATAGATCCAATTTAGCTGGGGTCATATTTGTTGCTGAAATAATTGATCTGAGCAAAACGGCTTCAGATGAAAAAGTAGTTTTTAATTAAAACCTCAACAATGGCAGCTATCAACGATTCGCAAGGCAATAAACAGGTTTACGTCTGATTCTATTGGAAGACTAGGCATCAGTATCTTTTAGCGAAACACACTAGTCCTTTGGGCCATCCATTAATCGTATACAAATAGGCATGACAGTTTTATTTAAAAGCTCGCGACAGCTAAGGCGCCTGGCTAGCTTAACAAAAATACGTAACAATTTGCAGAAGCCATTGAAAAATTGCGATTTTATGCTGAAACAATATTTGTTCTTGCTGATTCAAACTCTCCCAAAGCTCATTCTGAACACTGAACTGTTCAGGCCTCCTTTTCGTCGTGGAAACGATATGAAATTTCAGTTTGAAAAAGTGTTGCCCATTGAAAAATCTGACAATTGAGAGTCCGATAAGGCAACTTTGCCAAGTGTTGGAACGGATAATCTAGTAGATTTTTTACTGGGCAATAATTTATCCTCAACGAAATTCTGCTTCTGTGTATGCAATTACGCATGCAAAGAAACGAACTGAAATTTTATTGAAGCTAAATTGTTGGAAATTTCAAAACTTGCGGGTACCCAAGTTTTGATGAAATGCTCCGACAAACCTCAAAATTGGAATCTTCCTCTGACCGTCGTAGGTGGGCAAGTTAATGCTAAACGTTAGCTTCGTTAACCACTAGTCCGTTAACAAACTTCATACTTCCGCTGAAGTTAATTTTGTTAACATTTTTGGTTTAATTTATATTTTTTTTTATTAACTCACTTCTAGAACAAGTAATGACACTGTTAAGCTAATTCCGAGGAAAAAATTATTGCTATGGTGGTCTTTTTGTGATTTGGAAGTTATATTTTACAGTCTGATTTAATTTCAGGATAAAAATAGGTTCATATACACTTACGAAGCTGCGATCGGAAAATCTTTGGAAGTTCCAAACAGCGATATAATTAATAGACCTATGAGACTGCAGCTTGTTATTTGCCTCAAAAAAGAGCTCCTTTCTTCGCTTTTTCTGTAAAACCGAGCTTGTACGCAACAATTGTTACTAGTGCAAACTGGTTTTTACCGGTACGATGAATGAATGATACAAGAAATTACCGATGAAAACCTTAACGTAAGTTAAGGAAACTTAACGGAAGTTGATGGAGTTTGTTAACATAAAGAAGTTTTTAACGAATTAACTAGTTAATGAAAAGTTAGCTTCGTTAATAACGGATTAACCAATTCGTGCACACCTATGCTTACCATCACGTTAAGATTTTCAAGGTTTAATTGGGAATATATTTCACTTAATTGACTGGCAGAAAAAAACTTTTTTATACGAGATTTATCTCGAACAAACCGAGAGAGGAGCACGTTTGCCCCTCCCCCTTCCGTGAAAAATTTGTTAGAAGTTGTCGAATTCTTTTGAAAAGCGGCTGCTGGGATCGTTTTTCAGTACTTTTCTTGGTCTGCTAGTTTTGTGAAAACTCAGATAGAAACCCAAAAGTTATTAACATCAGCCTATAATTTTGTTGTAAAGATTGGCACGAAGCAAAGTCAGCTTTATTTCACTCCAGAATACAAACTTTTAGCAGCACGCTTTCTCATCAATTTTAATGTTTCGACTTCGGTGGCTCTGAGCCCCAAACATAGATAATTACTATAGAGCGTCTCATCCACGAATGAACGTTGTAATTAGACTGCGAGGAGTGATGAGCCAGGTACATGGTATCAGGTACGTCATAAACACAATGCTCCTCTTTTTTTCGGCTGCTTTGACAACGTTAGAAATTTTCTTAATCTCTGACATTAGATAATTTTTGAGATTATTCGAATAATTCCGTGACAGTTACCGGAAAAAAAATCGTTGTTTGTTTGTTACTTTGTCAGTCGTTTATTGTCACATTATTGTTTGTTCTTCCACTTCAATTGCACACATATTTTCAATCGAATTTATTTGCGCTGTGACATTAGTCAAAAATTATCGCAAAAACCCATAGAGAATAAGAGGACATCAAATATCGCCGTTGCAGTGGTAACTTCTTCCAATTCAAACTCAAATAACCTCTTATATATAGCGATCAGAGTAGAGATTAAGTAATTATGATTAGATAATCATAGTTGAAATTTTGATGCGGTAGAAATTGATTGTTTTCAGTCGAGATAAGTGACTTAATCCGAACGATCAAAGCAGTATCTATCAACGCTTTTGGCAGCCCCGTCGTTGGTATGTTTAAAGCGCATTTCAAGTGGGCCTATTGGGAGCTAACTCTTTGATTTTTAATCGAAATAAAAGACACTACATCATTAGTTGAATCCGTCCCATATTGCCAGGAAACAATAACTGCGAACGGGATTCGACTGGAACGGATTATACAGAGGCACATAGCGCTTTTACATGTTCAATTTTTCGGCCCGGTTCTCGGTTTCATTTTCTACTTATTACCGAGTCATGCGAATAAATATGTGGAAAGTTATGAAGAAACTGTAAACTTTTTGATTTGAACGTTTTTTTCGTAATTAGGCACTTTTTTGATCACTCAGCAACAAACAAGCGCCGGTACCAAAAAACCGAGCGTGAAAAATGGGCAACACGTGATAACGATAATATTCTACAATTCCTAACAAGGTCTCGATAATAATCCTTCAATTGGACCTTTTTTACATTGTAGCATTTGGACCTAATGGATTCTCTAATGCGTTACAATTGTGTTTGGAATTTTATTTGTCAATTCTGTTTTTTAATTCACACTTTATGACGGCGAGGTGAGACGTACTGTTGTAGTGCGGATTGGGTTTCGAAAGGTGGATAAAGTTGGTTTGGTCCTTCACGGCCCATTTGAAGCGAGTGCAAAAGTTTTGATTGACGGGATGTAGGTGGCAAAGGAGCCTTTAGAGGCCAGAAAAGCAGCAGGTTTAGTAGATCGAATGTCGTTAGACAGCATTTTGTTGTTGGTTTTTCGTTGCTTCAAAAACTGCAAGTTTCGTGTAAAATCAGAGACTGTCCTAGCAAAAATTTAAAAAATGTTTTCGCTTCAATCAAACTCCGATTTTCTTCCGTAAACGAGCGATGAAAAGTTGTTTTTTGTTCATAAACCTACATGCATTTTTTCGCCTAATCAGTGCTTGTTATCTCTGTTTCTTCTGCTTACAACATCGTCTCATTAGTACTAATTCCCTCATTATCTATCGCCAATAACCGAGCGTCACATCTCGGTAAATAAAAGGACAGGCTTACAAAGAACTACGTCGGGCACTTAACCACATATCAATGGTCCTTACAAGCTGCTGCAAGATCATAATGCGTCGTTTGAATGGGCTAAGTAAGATAGGACAAGCACTTTTTGTTTATTTGCTTCGGTAAGATCAAAGGCAAAAGCCGAGAAGTAGTGGGAGGGTCGTTTCGTTTGATCCAGCGCTACAAAACCGTTTTACATGAAATCCGCTTTTTCCACATGTAATCGTCTGGGTTGCCATGTACGATTGGAGGTTCTCTGAGTATTTTTTATATCACAAATAAGTTACAACTTCGATATCATAACAATGTATGAAGGTTCAAATGATTTTACATCAACAAAAAGTTTTAAAAAATTTCAGCGATTTATGCATGCATTATTGCTAGAAATTGTAGATTTGTGATGTCGGTTGAGCAACAGAAGTCTTCGAAAGGGTTTGAATAGGGCTACGAAATTTCTCTTTGTAACATACCAAAACTATCCAATTTCACTGCATCTACAGTATTTTACTTTGTTGTGTCAACGTCAAAACCGTTTCCTTAAACTCTCTTTCTAGTGGACAGCAAGCACAATGTTCTTACGTCTTGGGGTATTTTGCCTTTAATCTACGTTGGCTGAAATATTTTTTTACTTAGAGCTTTCGAACTAACTTTTTGTTGCCAAATTTGAGTTTGAGTCGAGGTCACCATTTTGAATAGCGAGCTAGGTTTAAATTTCGACCAGTTCGAATTGCTCACCAAAAACACACTTTGAGAACATAACAAAATCTCAAAAAATCTTGTTAACCACAGTAGCAACATGAACATGTTTTTTTGCGAAATCATGAATAGCACATTGTCGTCATTTTATAGAGTGATAAATGCTGTCATGTTTTACAATACTGTGCCCTGCGAGGCAAATTCGCTCTCTATAGAGATTTGGCATTACTACTGCTAACAGTAAATTAGTCATTGATGATGTAAGATAGCAATTAAATGCTGTACAGTTAAATGACAATTATTCAGGCGCCATGAGACATTCGTAACTATTTACTAGCGATTGCTGATTTAATCTATCACTGCAATCAACAAAAGATCGATTTATAGAAAAGTAGTATGCCCTCTTAACCTATGGTAAACATAAAACTGTTGCTGTGATGTTCTATAGAATGAGTTTTTTCTAACCGCCTTTTTTTCAAATTTCAAATGTATTTTATCACAAAAGGTAATCAGAATAGCGCTGTTTTTTCGATGTCAAAATTTTAGTGGCATTAAAAAATTTATCTGCACAAAGACACGTTTGTAATCACGCAAGTACTATATGTACGGTATAATTTTTAAAAAGTACGTTTAGTAAAAGTACGCAAAGTAACTTGTAAAATTAAAACGCACCCAGAATTTTCTTAATTCAGTCGTTGTATAGGATCAACAAATAGTGCATTAACAATAAATAGAAACAAAAACCTTTCGCCAACACTGGCCAGTAAATTCCATGTACTCCTTTTTAAAGTAACGATCTATTCCAAGGCTAACCGACAAACGCGTTCTCTAAGAAATAAATCAGCTTTTCAAAAAGTCCAGACAGAAACAGACGTCGAAATCAAATTGGAAAAAACACCTACAGGTTGTAGAGCATAGTTTGAAGCGCGTTTCGTCTGAGGCCAAGCTCTTAAAATTTGAAAACAAATTAGTTGCTTTTTTGTTTAGGTCATTTTCTCGGTAATGGGTCTGTCATTGATTTTCTCAAGCGGTATGGGTACGAAATCGAAAATGTAAGAAGTTACTTTCCGCACAGGTTAGTTATGATTTACCGAATCAATACTATTTCCCGAACATTCTAATTTTTCCGAATGAACCTTGATTTGAAGTGTCCATGTGGAAAATTTCGTTATTCGGAATTTCATATCGGTAAATCTAAAAATTGTAGTGCGGAAGTTAAGAATTTTCGTTTGCTTTTTGTTTACTGTGATCCATTATTCACTATGTTATTGCCTGTTGCCTTTCCGAATATGATCGAAATCAAAGATGGCGTGATATATAGCTTATTTCTATTGTATATAGAAATTAATTTATTGAATCTAAACTTTTAGTTAAATATTTAAAATGTTAAATTTTTTTTATTCAGAAGGAAACAAAAAGAAAATACATCTAAATCAAATAAACGTCGTAGACGTAAGGAAAGAAACAACAATAACAGGTGATAATCACACTAATACTATTGTTAAATTTTCACGTTGTTTATTGCTAGATGCTGTTTGTTTAGGCTAGTTTTGGCGGCGAATATTATAATTATATTACATTTTCATTCAGCAAGTCTCTTTGGCCAGGAAACATCGAAGGGACCGCTTCGGTCTTCAACTTAAGCTGCCACCTGTCTTCCACTCACTAGGCTTTAGACTGTCTTTTTTAATGCTGAACGGGCGGTACAAAAACAATTTTTCTAGTCATTGGCATGACCCAACCTGGAATCGAACTCGAGTTGATAGTTTTAGTAGCAGATGCTCTGTTCCCTCGACCACTGATCGAATTAAATCTCAGAGAAATCGTCAGATTCGCAGATACAAGAGCATGGATGAAACTTCATCATCTACCGCATTTTAAACTATTATAGTTAATTCCAGAGAACATTTCGTGGCAATGTTCTTAAATGTTTTTAAAGATTTTTGCAATAATAAGTTACTTTTTATCGTGAAAAATAAAGCTGACGTGTTTTTTGTGTGACGCAGAAAACGAAAAAAAGCATTGCGAAATAATAATTCGAGAAAAAAGAGACGTAAAAGAAAACAA
Organism: Trididemnum nubilum; assembly: GCA_963965965.1. NCBI lineage: Eukaryota > Metazoa > Chordata > Ascidiacea > Aplousobranchia > Didemnidae > Trididemnum > Trididemnum nubilum. Next base: position 22,408,297 of record OZ014482.1, on the reverse strand, counting down.
CGCATAAGAAATCGATGGAAGCCTTCAAGACACAAGTATATGCATTTCTAGTTTGATGTATTATTGGTAATTGGTAATTGCTTCAAATGAAATTGGTGAAAAATATTAAGAGTAATATGTTACGGGCCAACCGGAAGTAGCATTTATGGATTTATGCTGCGTAGTGAGTTCAGCGCAGATTGGCCTCTGTGAACTTTAAGCATTTGGACAGATAGACCCAGCGCTTGTTGCTTATCCAAGATTAAACTGCAAAATAATTACCCGGTTTTACCAAAAATAACAGCATAAAAATTTTAACAAATTTTGCGAAGATCCAATAAAGTTTTAAAAAATTGGTGGTATGTAACTTCAGTCCAGCAATTTGTTTGAAGTTAAAATCTACAAAGTGCTTGAAGTTTATTTTCTTGATTTTTGTAAAATTTATTGAAATTTTTGTGGGTTCTGTTTTTTCTTGTCCTTTTTTGGGGGGGAGGGTTGGAATCAACTTTTACATAATACCCCAAATCTTAATCATAAAACTATACATCAATTTTACTCAATTAAAACTTATTTTTAGTATTGTTTCAGTGGCTTTGAAAACGTTTTGAATTTCAGATCGTCTTACAACACCATATCGACGAAAGAGCTTTTGCAAAACTCTCTAATTGAAGACGGTTTTAATTTATTGGACGAATCACAGATCCGCGTTATCAACCGTTATCCGACTGTGTTTCCCCCAAACGTTTATGGTAAATGGACCATTAGGGGGCATAAAAGGAAAAATAGTGAATTGCCGTTGTATCTGCATTCTAAATCACACGGCCACAAACAAACATCTGGTATTTCGAGAAAAGTGTCGTCTAATTTGTCAGACACTGACAAAAGTAACCTGGGTAACCCCTTGTATTCCTCAGGACTAAACGTTGATCCTTTTAATGGAGCTAAATCTTTCGCTCAAAATTCTTTATCAAGAACTTTTCTGTATATAGCCGCATTATTAATCAACTATATGTTCAAATCTCCTTTATTCTAAGTGTCAGTTGCTTTCTGCTTGATCGCCGCTGCTTTTGCTCAAGACAATCGGGTTGAAGATGAATTTCAAACCAAAATAAACAATTTACCACTTTCTTGCCATCAAAAATGATCTTCAAGTCAGACAAACAAAATGAACATCTTTCCGTTACTAAAGTAAGTCTACGGTATTCTTACCTAAGAAATATTGTGCAATTCTCTTAAGTCTTCTATGAAAGTTTGACCTTAAGTATTGTGAGAGATACAGCTACATCATAATTCTACGTTTTTAAATGTTCATATTTCAGGTCTGGTTCTTGGTTTCGGTGACTGATTATTGCTGAGACACGCAAAAAAGTATGAAATGACAAAAAAAACTTGCCAATCAAAGAATTTATAACGGTTACCAAAAAAAAAACATCGCTAGCAAATCAACACTTCCATTAGTACTATTCTTTCATAATTTGACTTTTTACGAACTGTAACAGGCACCAGAATTAACAGCTGTGCTTGAAAAGTGGACATGCAAAAACGCTAAACATTGTCTCCCATTCCGCAATGTTGCACGCGAGCGAAATGTTAGAATCCAAAAAAAAAATGTTATTTTGAACATAGCTGACACGTCATTGGCAATATAAGAAATCAAGTTTGTGAGCTTTCGTGGTTGCTTTGTGTGACACCAATTTCGCACAGTGCATAATTCTCGCAAAGATTTTTAACTTTACTTTTAATAGCAATCAACTCGAAAATCTAAAAGCGAAATTACAGCAGCAGCAGTAATTACATGCAGCAGCTCGTCTCGTCTGTACAGTATACAGCAGTGCATTGTACAGTACAATGTTCTTAGATCTTGTTTATTCCTTCAATTAAAAACGTGTTAGAAAGATAATTTTTTGCCTTGAATTCAGTATAATTTGTGTTTTTTTTTCAGGTTGAATAAAAGTGCCACTTCGAAATTTAAAATAGTTAAAGCAATGAATTTTGTAATGGTAAGTTCTGGTATGACGAATATTCAATATTTGGTCTAGAATACAAAATGAGAAGCAACAAAAGTTTTAATAATTTCGAAGATTATTGTCGAAAATTTCCCAGCTTTTTGACTTGACGTCTTCGATTACCGTTCTAGCCCAATAGCACTTAGCTTCATCCACCGTTTATGCATGCCATCGCAGCTGCAGTTTTTTGTGAAGCGTTTAGACAAAGCACAATCTCGTAGAAATGAGACTACCAACTGGTTATGATCTTGTGGATTGAGCGTTTGCAACAGAAACGGTAGCTTGCGATCAATTCCTGATTGCATTAACCTTAAGATTATGAAATTTATATTCACAGCTTTCTTGCTTGACGATCAGCATCATGAGGGACGCCAGTGTGAAGTCACCATCATGTGTGGTAGACGGGTAACACCACGTGAAAACTAGACTAAAAGACCCGCAACGGTCCCTTTGCTGTCTCCTGGCCTAGGCAACTAGGACAATTTAACTCTATCTTACACGGGTGGGAGGGGAGACATTTTTCCCCCCTCGTTTCTTTTTGCGTTAAATCCCTTCAAAACATAGATTTTTATTTCTCATCAACTTGACTTTGAGTCAAAATTCATTACAAATAACTCCTGAAAATTTCAAGTTGCTAAGGTAACGGGAAGTTTCCCGATTTTTGAGGTTTTTCGAAGTCACTTTCCGAACTTTAAACATTTTGGCCAAATGTTGAATAGAACGACATCACAAAAGGTTTTTGTGACGTTACTAACTTCTTATTCATTTTATGATTCAGTATCTAAAAAAAAGCTACACAAAATTTGAACCGTATGTGACGTCATCCACTCAAAACCAATTGCTCTCAAAAATTTTAGTGAACAACAACCCGCATGCCAAATTTGGTGTTTCCATGACTTTTGGTTTAAGAGCTAAATAGGTGGGGCATTTTTGCCCTCCCCCACTGTGTAAAACGCGTTGGTCAAATATCCCGTGTAAAATGGGGTTTATATGTACTTTCTATTTATTTGATGTGGACTTACGTGGAAATAGTGCTGAATGGTAATCTTTTCAAAGTTGAGCTTTTGGAAAACTCCAACTAATATCTTTTAAACTCCCTAACATAAAGCGTGTTTTTATATCAATCCTTGAAGCATGTATTTGTCCCAGCATGAGCTTTGAAGTCACATATAGGTACTCTTAGATACTGGTTCGACAAAAGATATTTTATATAATTTTTGTGTTTAGATGCCGTCGCCTGAAAATTTTTCAACTTTTTCTTCTACTCTTGAGTTGATAAAAAAAAAGCTGTGATGTATCAAAATGGAGAAGTGCCAGTATCAGTTTTGCTTCAAGTTTATTATATGCTATTACAAGCGATACGGTTTAAATGCTGTTTTTGGATTGTATTCTGGTTCGTGGTGCTACATACACGATATAGCACTGTACTGTAGATGCATGAAAGTTGCATGAATCTAAGCGCAGTGCTCCAGCATGTATTTGACGTGCAAAATGCTATGTTTTGACGTTTTGTTTCAACATTTTATTGGCCTAAATATTTAACGCTTTTTGTTTTAATATTTACCGACTCTTCTGCTCTTATGTAGTAAATTGATGAACGTAAATTTATCAGCCTAAGCAAGCAATTTTCTTCAATTTAAGTTAGTTGATTTTTTTTAGCAAACTGAAAATCGCGCTGATTTTCGTCTTTGTTTTCTTGCCTTTTTTGTTCATTGTTGCTTTTAGTGCAATATTTTTGTTATTAAAATGTTAAATGCGATGCGCCAAATCTGCATGATCAACTAAAAATGCGTTATACTAAGGAAATGCAGCACTCATGTACAGGCCTAAAAAGACATTTAACGTTTAAATAAAATAATTGCCTTTTCTCGTTCCTAACCTGACCGTTGATTTAAGTGTAAAATTTTCATTGGTTGGTTCTTGGGCATAACGAAACGTGAACACTTCGGGAATCGACCTTGGGTCAGCAACTTTGAATTACTAACCCAAATCTCTACCAAGTGAGCTACGTCACCCAAACACTGCTGAATTTGTCGGAATGCGAACAGGCTAAAGAATAAAGTTTATTCCTGTCTTCAACAGGCAAGAAGGTATTTCTACATCCTGTCAAATTTTTTGGGCATACGCTATTTGAGTTGAGTTGTGTTGCAGTGTTATTTGGCAATTTATTTGTTAAGCTCATACGATTTTTTGTCGTCTTTTGTTTTCAATCCATTGCTTTTGTACGTCGGTTAAATTATTACGTTGGTTGCCTCGCTTTTTGTAATAAACATTTAAAGAAATACCGTAACTACAGCGACTGTGTATTGATTTTTTCACCTCTTGAGTTGTCTTTTAGAGCTTTTATCGTTTTCCTCTCTTAAAAATAATGCGAAGGACAGCTAGAGGTAGCAAGAAAATTGCACAAAGTGGCGAAACCAGGCGGGCGAAGAGGACTAAAAAGCACTTTTATCGCCAATTCACCTCGAAACTTACCCCGTATATAAACGCTTTCAAACGTGTTTTGGACCTAAACATTAAGCGAGATAGGCTAAATCTTCATATTGTAGTGATTGTATTCTTTCAGAAAGCTTTAAAACGAGTGAAATTTGTTTATATGGAGTCAAAACGGTAAATTTTTTCCATAAAATTTAATCACAAAAATCGTCTAAGACCTCCGTGGCTTTCGGCGGCTGATATCCTACTCGGTCTAAAGATGCCTCTGTTTACTCAGTACGCAGGTTATTGTCTTATTAGATATACAGTATTTTCATTGAAAAAAATTTGCTTTAAGCTCAATCACCCCACCTTACCAAATCCTTGTTGCGCACCGGATTGCACACATAGGTGTCGGCAGGGGGGGGGCATTCCCTCCTGGGTTTTTACACACTCACTAAAACTTCCCGAATTTCAAAATTCTTCCATTTGTAGTTGTTATTACTGACTCTATTCATGTTGGCCACCCCTGAAATTTTTTCTGCCGACTGCCCAACGCTCTTGATTGCACAGTCCTTATTTTACTGATTTTTTCCTTTTGCCATGTTTAAATTTATCCATTGCTTGGACCGTAAAATTACTGGAATGTACAAGTAAATCCCATGAATACGTTTTGGTGTAGTTTTTACTCTTTATTTCAGTTCGAAATTGCCTGTTATGTAGTAAATTCGTTCATTTCAATCTTTGAGATTATGAAAAGCGGATTAATTAATTTATTTGTCAAAAAGTGCACAAAACAACAAATAGGGATGAAATAATTTCATGCATTAAATGTGTCTTCAATATCTTCAGAATTATCAAAAGCCAAAAATAAATCATCGACGTACCGAAAAATTTTGAAACTAGCAGTGGTCTTTTTAAATACTTCTTCCAAAAGCCAATTCATACATATGTCAGCAACCGCTTTTATGCAAGTAAACAAGGATGACAATGTTTCAAATTTAGAAAAATTCCAAAATTTTTTGTATCGACTAAAGAAGAATAAAAATTTGGATGATACCATTTACCAAGAAATTCGACCTCGAGCAGCATCTACCCCTTGTCTTTACGGATTGCCCAAACTCCATAAGGACAATTGCCCATTAAGACCTATTTTGTCTGCCACTGGTTCTTTCACTTTCCAAACAGCATCCTGGTTTAGCAACATTCTCAAGCCCTTTCGTGAACACTCTACAGTTTTACAAGATTCGTTTCAATTCGTGAACCAAATTTCAAAAATTCCAAACCTCCAAAACAAATTTTTAGTAAGTTTTGATGTGAAAAGCTTATTTACAAACATTCCACTTGACTTCACTCTCAATTTAATATTAGACAAGTTATTCATCGATCAATCGACCAAAATATTTGGAATGAATAGGAAACATTTTAAGAAACTTCTTGACTGGACCTGCAAAAATGGCACACTTCAGCTTAACGGTAAATTTTACAAACAAGTTGACGGGGTGGCTATGGGATCCCCTTTGGCCCCAGCCATTGCTGACATATGTATGAATTGGCTTTTGGAAGAAGTATTTAAAAAGACCACTGCTAGTTTCAAAATTTTTCGGTACGTCGATGATTTATTTTTGGCTTTTGATAATTCTGAAGATATTGAAGACACATTTAATGCATTTAATTCCATCCACAATAAAATTCAAATAATTTCATATTTTGTTCATTGGGTGGTCTCTAAAATCGATCATATTTATGCCGGAAAAATTTTCCATTTTTCTTGATATGCAGTTCAGTTTGTTTTGAAAAGAGGGGCTTAGCAAGTAAAGAACTCATTAGTCAAGCATTTTTCAATGAAAGCAGTTACGGTAATTCTTTTGACAAATACAGCTCAAAATTTATGGAAGTAATAGCCGATTGTTGCCTAAACAGCACCTGACAGTTAGCTCTCTCACAATTAGGTTGTTTTCCTCGTACTAATCCCTTATCAACAAGTTCAGGTCTTTTACGCTTCAACCTATTTGCTTTGACTGAAAATGCTTTTTTCAGCCTTGCATTTTTCGGACAAAAGATCGTTTGTGAAATTCGAAATCCCGGTTGGATTGGGGTAAAACTAAGCTTAGGATTATTCTTCGTTTTTGTTCTTGATTAGAATGTTCTTAGAAGCCGCAAAAGTTTAGACTATATACAAATCAGCTGCGCATTCTTTTGATAGCTGATCTTTATTTGCTGATATCTAGAGCGATTAAATTAAATTCTAGTTGGTTTAGGTTGCCTCAAACAATTATTTCTTCGGTCTATGAAATTTGATTTCCCAAAATTAAACCCTTCGTACACCATCAAACGTTTCTTTTTAACTTAAATGTTTTAGAATTACTGAAAGTAGAGGCTGCTAAGGGGAGCAAATATAGCCATCATCCATTACGCAAAACTACGATATTTGATTAGGAAGCTGCCTGTGGTTAATTTAGCGCTTTTTTTGGTGAAACAAAAGACTTAGCATAGGTGGGCACAAATTCGTTAATCCGTTGAAAACGCAGCTAACTTTTTCATTAACTTGTAAAAAGTTTTGCTATGTTAACGGACTGAATTAACTTGCGTTAAGTTTCGTTAACTTACGTTAAGGTTTTCATCGTTAATTTCTTGCATCATTCATTCATCGTACCGGCACAAACCAGTTTGCACAAGCTCGAGCTTTATAGAAAAAGCGAAGAAGGAGCGCTTTTTTATGGCAAATAACAAGCTGCAACCTCATAGGTCTATCAATTATCGCTGTTCGCAACTTCCACAGATTTTCCGATCGCAGCTTCGTTAGTGCATATGAACAAAAAAGACCACCATAGCAATAAAATTTTCCTTACAGTAACCTACGAAGTTTGCTAACGGACTAATGGTTTACGAAGCTGACGTTCACCATTAACTTGCCCACCTATGACTTATAGTTATTTTTTTATATGACACTACAGTAACCTACCGCTTAAGTTCGCAACTTGAATCTAACCAGCTTTTGCGAACTTAACCGGTAGGTGCGAACTTAACTATTTATGTTCAAATCGAGATTTGGTAATTGAATTGTTTTGCAAGCGCCATGTGTGTCAGTGAATTACCACACAGTTTGATGATGTGCTTTGTCCTGAGGTAAAAAAAAAGAACAGGACGTGCAGTTGATCAGTTCTGTTACTGTTGGACAATGCTCCAGGCCATTTTCCCGCTTTTGAAAGTGGTATCATTAAAATGATGTTCTCTCACCAAGCTTTACCAGCCTTGCGATGTCAAAATTATTGCAGCACTGAAGAAATATTTATATCTTAGTGATATTTTGGATTTTTACGAACTTGGTAACACGTTAAAGGCTCACAAAAAAGAGCAAGCAAATAGTCTACCTCGGGGTGCAGCGGGTGTCGCTTACGGCAACCCTGTCCACTGCGGAAATTGCGGAAACCTTTGCGGAAATTGGCGCAGCTTGCACACCATTTCCGGAACCAACAAAGACAATGTCAATTTCTTGTGGGTTTGAAAACATATACGAAAAAGTTCTTGAAGTACAAGACCATTGTTAAGTCCAAAGGTGCAGTTCAAGTAAGAGATGAATATAGCTAGCTGAAAAATTCTTTTGAACACCTTTAGTGAAAATTGTGACAGGTGATTGGGGAAGCAAATCGCAAAAGAGGTTCTATCACGGATCAACTAACGCTTCATGACATATTTGAAAAGTGAACATTAAATTACTTGCATTAAATTTTTGAAAAACTTGAATCTAAAATTTGCGGAAATTTTGTGCGAACTTAACAGGGATGCGAACTTAAATGGGTGCAAACTTAAACGGGAGCAAACTTAAGCGGTAGGTTACATAATCGCGTACAATGTCAAATGTCAGTTACATATGACACTGCTGGACGGACGATATCGAGAAGTGATTCAATATGCGACAGCTGCGATATTGGTCATGAACTTTTTGCTTGAGCAAAGACATAAATGCAGTGCAAAATTGAAGCAATTTCTTGAGTGGCACGAAGCTGTTTAAATATTATCCAGATCCTTGAAACACTATGCATTAAATTTCAGCAAAATGGGCTTAATGTTACAAGGTAAACGAACTTGAAAGTTTCATTAAATGTTCTTTTATGAGAAAGGCAAGTAGCTCTTGTCGCACTTGAAATACGTGGATTTAGGTTTCCACCACAACTTGAAAAATCAGACATAAATTTCAATTTGAAGTGAGTTATGCTAAACAAACTGATACTTGCAATAAACAAGACAATAACACGAGCTTCATAATGAATGCTATACTATATTTCTTCATGCTCTTTTGAAATTCAAAATACCCTCGTATTAGGGGTATGTAGAAGACAAAAAGGGGCACGAGAGTCTTGAAATACCCTTTCAGTTAAGTGGTGGCCCACCTGCCTTCTCGGTTATTGAAACCTCGCTGGCACTCTATCAAAGCAAACGTTCAAATTGTAACGTGATCCCATGTTATCATCTGCAGATCTAAAAACAGCAGCCACGGTCATCAGTTTAGATTGTCCAGAAATGCTAGTTTTTTTTTGCAGCCACACTGTCAGCCTTTTTCCATGAGGTTTTGCAATGGTGTGGATGAAGAGTCTCAACACCATTTCGTCATAGATAATGGCTATTGCATCACGAAAGTTAATGTTACAAATATTATTACCACACAAAAGTTTTCATACTAGCCGCGATATCATTATGACGAAATGGTGTTGATTTTTTTATGAACACCTTTACAAAGCCTTTTGTAAAAAGGCAGACTGTGTCTGGTTGTTATTCTTACGTTTCGGTGCAAGAGATTAATATTGGTGCCATTTATCTCTTTTCTAATATAGGAAGAAAAAAAAAATTAGAGCTATGCCGATTTAAAATCTCCACGAAGCAATAATTGTGCTTTGATCTTAAGTTTAGAATCGTTAGTTTTTACAGCATATTATGGTCATTATAAACCATTTTTTCTTGCCGAATGGTTTCATCAGCTTGTACCACCTATTTGGTAGGATCACTGACAAGAGGTTATTTATTGCTATTGCATTTATATAGCCTGGAAAACCAAGAGTTGGGATAGTTCTTGTGAGTCGATCCTATATCTGTCAACGTACTTCCATTTTTATTGTCTTGCTAAGATAAGACCTGTTTCGTCACACGTTTTTATTTGGTTATATTTGTTAATGAATGCCAGTGTAAACAAGCTTCAACAACTTTTAGCATTGACAGCCAATTTTTGCCACTGCCCTTTAGATCAATTACTATTACAACTACCAGTACTACCTACAACTTTTCTATTGACACAGGTGAAATGGTGAATGGGTCACAACGTGGACAGGAAGTTTTGTCCAAAATTTGATTTGATCAAGAGCAAAGTTGTTTGTACTCACTGATGTAACGTCCTCATTAATTCCATTACAAACAAGATTTTTGTTTAAAAGTTTCTGGTCTACGTGGGCAGCTGTAATTACAGAAAGTTGAATCAATCTTTCTCGAAATTTCATGCTGCCATAAACCTTTCTATAATCCTCAAAAATTAATTTTTTTTACCTCTTAAAAGATAACTTATTTGAGTTCGGGGTGGTGGGGACAATGTTTATTTATGTGAAGCGTTTTTAAGTTTTGAAACACTTCCTTGGTGAAAGAAAAGGGAAAATTGTTTTCGACAATTAGCTTTTGTTTTCTTGTTTTGATTCCCAGTGCATAGTTGATCATACTCAACTGATGTTTTTTCAGAGAGCCTATTCTCAGCATTAATCTATTAATCAGAAAAATAGCTTGATGCTTCAGATTTTTTCGTGACGATTAAATTGAAATTTGACAATCTTGGCTTCATTTGCGTACGATATCAGTGAGGTCGTCCAAAACGCACTCTGATTGATCTTTAATCGATTTCTTACGATGCGCTTTTTGATTCTTACAGACCAAATTCACCCCATTTATTTTGACTGACTTTTAGTCTCGTTGAGAATGTCACTAAACTTTAGAATTTAGTCTGCTTTGTTCTTCTAATCCGATTACATACATTATCATCAATCAGTCATTTCATTTGCTTTCTGTTTTCTCTTATATTTATGTTTCTATTAATCCACAGTCCATTCTTGTTGACCTACAAGAGCGTATTATATAATTGCTACTTAGCATGTTTATTTAAAATTTAGGCTTCTAGTTTTAGGTTTTAAAATCAAAACTATAATGTGATAGTGTCCACTGTCCAGTCTCAGTGTGGTCAACGCTCACTGACTGCAGCGAAACAAACTGACCTACTGTATAATAAATGTTCTTCGGTGGTTTGTTGCTCCTTGCCGATCATTTTGACTGTGGTTGTTTTAATGTTGTTTTTTTTCTTTGTTTGTTTTCATCATGTCAACTGTAAATTGGTTAAAAAAAACCTTTTTGTTTTAAAGTTTTTCGTTTTCGCTTTCAGTATCGTTTATTAGTGTCTTTTTTTTGTTTTTCTGCACGAGACTCTATCAGGGTGGTCAAATGGATTGTTTGTTTCAATTATAATTTTTACGGAAATTCCGCAAGAGGTCTATTAGCATAGGAATTGGTTAATCAGGCCGGCCTTTGCCTTGTTGAAGGTAATAAATTGCTTCCTAGATCTTTTCGATTCTGCTGGTATGTTCGTGGTGTAGATTATAAAGCAACTTTGAAATAGAATTTACCTTTAAATTCCTGCGTTTCTGGTCATATTGTTTTAACCAAAACACATTTGTTCGCCCTCTCTACCGCCTTTCCATTTCTAGTTTAGTCACACTTTTTGTTTGTACATATTTGCTCAAATTTGAAATCTTGCATTATACAAGTACAGTATTTTTGAATTTTTTTCCGATTTCGAACAAAAAATATGGCTAAGGGTAAATAGATTTGAAATCTACTTAGAAGACAACAGGGCGATTTAGAATAGGTTTAACTTTAAAACAACAAAATTGAAACCGAACAAAACAACAGCGGCCTTTCAAAGATTTTCTCTTCTAATACAACGAAACCTACAAAAAAAGCACATCATATTCAATTACAAAATAGGCCAAGAACACAAGATACTAAAATAAACACAAAAAAAGCTGAAACAAAAACCTTTTTTCCCTTAACCGTTTAGCTGTCACGAAACCCGCAGCTACTCATAAAAAATTTTTTTTACACCTTTAAATCAAAAGCTGAAAATATTTCATCAAGTGGAAATACTGCTTTGCAAGGATCAGTTGGTCAAGTAGCAACAGCACTACAAAGCAAGACAAATTTTGAAGTTTAGTAACATCCAAAGCGAGACTGAAAGTTGGTCAAAATTCCAATGTCTAACGAATGAAATTCGAATGCCCTTTAGTAAATTAAAATGCTTCAAAAATTAAAAAAAGATGAACAAATTTGCAAAAAATGAATTTATCGAAGTATTAATTGTTCATCGTTTGTGTGGCAGTGCACTTTTTCTTTCGTTTTGGAAATGATGACTCGGAAAGTTGTGTGAGTGTATGTGGGTATGTATGTGTGTGGCAGCGTGA